>MUZH01004052.1:0-38535 GCA_003012965.1 Juglanconis oblonga | reverse complement strand
ATAATAACGGTAAACGGTTTGTTTTTATACGGGACTGATTTCCTTTATATAATAGAACTCTAAGGGATGGATTATGCCTTCTTAATTAGGTAAAGCGTTAGAGACCTGTTGGCTCGAGGGGGTGTGTTGAACTATCGAGATAATAGCCCTCTGAAACCCTCTAAATTACTCCCTTACGCCTAGCTACTCCGTACGGAGTATTAGCGGCCATACTAGAGTTTGGGGCTTGAAGTGAATTAGTAGGAGGTTTCTGATGAGAAAGAAGGGACGGAACAGATGTCTATATATTCCAGTCAGTAGCCTTCTCTCTGTACTTCGAGAGAGGAATGAATCAACCGGTTCAACCACACTCTTTCACATAACACTACCCAGACAGGGCTTTACAAAGTTTGTGCTGTATTTCAATGCTAAGAAAATAGGTCTACATTTGACCTAAAAAGCATTTTTTATTTATTTCGCTTAATATTATAGAAACAAAACAAGGTGGTAATTTAATCAAGGGGTCCTTCCTAGAAGAACCAACTGCTTATAATTCCTCTATCTTGGAAGTATAATATTAAGAAATAAAAAATTTGGCTGAGTCTTATGCAAAAGTAGAATAAGGTTTTAATCCCTCTAAATATCTGTTGATGCCAGGAAAGGGTTCAGGGGTACTTATATAGTTCCAAGATTCTCTCAGGAATTCAATACCATCCATTGGTTTGTGAACTGCAGTAAATCAACGCTTTGTACCTCTGGCATAGGACTACATGAGGAGATGTGTTTCTACCTAGTCCATCCTCTGATGCCAACCAAAATTTCCTGCGGTTTCTATGTCCACAGGTCTCCTCCTATCTTCCATCCCTGATTGCTCCATTGATCTTTGGAAATTGAGAACTCACAGCTCTTGTCTGCACCGGATGACCAATTACTGCTGAGCAGAGTTTGAAGAGACCATTTCCTGCTCCTTGCCGCCAGAAAATTCCCACCCCATCCTCACAAGCTCCTCCTCCACCATTTCCTGGACGTTGATCTTGTCATCCTCGTGGGTGGGCCATCTTCGCGAAACAACGACAACATAGATGGGGTCGGCAGCAATGCTAGCAGGGACATGCGCCTTGTCGGGAGAGACTGGTAACAAGCCGGTCTCCTTGCCGAAAGAAATGCGCCCATACTCCCCCCTGCACTCCCACTGGATATCCTTCAGCTCCTCAGTTGCGTCAAGTATCTCCGTGTCCTGCTCATACTCAAACCACAGCAGCTTGCCTCTTTCACCACCTGTCATCTTATCCTCAGGATTGTATGACTTCCAGGGGCCCATCATGTGCGCTCGAGGCAGGTCGTAGTAGAAGTCGGCATTCACGCATAGGTCATGGCGGGATAGGAGACGGTTGATGAAGGAAACGACTTGTTCCAGGGACGGAAAGCGAGGGTGGGTTGTGGGTATGAGAAATTGGACCCACGGTCGTTGGCGCTGGTATGTATAGCCGGCTGGGCTGCTGTTGGCCTGCTAATTTGTTAGATCGTTCTCAGGTGACATCGGAAGTTTGACCGACCTTGATGATGTGGACGGTGTCTTTTCCCAAGTCTTCTGCCTCATCCTGTGCACCTTCCTCAACCTCGTCGCCAACTTCCTGCTCGTCGGCGGCTTCCTTCTCTTCCTCATAGCTGTCGAACGATGCAGGACTCGAGTTCGTCGTCAGGAGTCCATAACTAAGCAGCCGCATAAGACTGTCCTCAATCTCCTCGGTCTCGCCATGTATAGGATGAGGGTAGGAAATGCAGCCTGGCAAACGATCACAGATGTATCGACGGTTCAGCTCCACCAGAGATGTCCAGTCCTGAGCATTGTTCCACAGCCACTTGACGCGCTCTTGCATCTCGGCCATGACAGATTGCTCTGGAGGCCTCTGTTGAGAAGCCCAGTCCTGCTCGAGTTCAAGAGCCATCTCCTCAATGGTTGCATCGATGGTTGCATCGATGGTTGCGTTGGTTAGGTCCATTGTCGTCGGTGTTTGCAATGATGGTGTATTGGCTGGTTTGTGGAACAAAGGAGAGCTGGGAGGATTAGTGCAGGTGGTATCGATGTGGTGCAGGTACCTAAAGCGTTGACGTAGTGCAGGTGGTTGACGTAATGCAGGTGGTGCTGATATGAGGCAGGTACCGTTGATGTGGTGCAGGTGGTGGTGACTTGGTGTAGGCGGTGTCGATATGGTGTAGGTGGTGTTAATATGATGCAGGTGGTGTCAATGTGGTGCAGGTAGTAGTGACGTAGTGCAGGTGATGGTGTATAAGCTGGTTAATGGAATAAAGGAGAGTTGGGAGGAATAGTGCAGGTGGTGTCGATATTGTGAGCCTTCAGAGAGAAAGAGAGAGAGGAGTGCTCAAGTCAAGAGGTGTCTAGTAGGTACTTAAGTAGGTAGGTGGCAGGTAGGAGAAACGTTTCTGCAAGAGGTTGCTGAAGGTGGGGGTGGAGCTGCTGCCTTTACTGTCCTTTCCATTCACAGGCCATATGCCCAGTATGTGCCTTCTACTAACAGACCCTTGCAGTGATTGCCTGTTTCCAACTTATATGCATATATGACCCAGTAGGTTTTTACTAAGGCTGCAGCCCTTATATAACTCTGGAATCTACCTAGGTACCTATAGGTATGAACTGCTCTAGGGTTCCTTGCCTCTAATTGGCTTCATATAGTCTTAAAGATGCAACTAGAAGATATGCTCTTCTGTTTTCCATATAGGAGGTTATTAAAGACTACTGTTTTTTAGGCAGTAAAATTAATATGCAAGGGCATACCTAGGTAACCTTAAATATAAGAGGGAGCATATAGTCTTATATACTATATTCAACAAACTAATGTACTTAATATAAAGAAGACCTGTTAGGATATAAACTCTAGACCTATAGTCTCTATATGCTAATGCAAACAAGATATAAACATATAAGACAATTAACTCTAAACTAGACCTTAGGAAGTAATAGAATGTCCTAAACTTAGGACCCTAGTATCTGCCTAATTAAACTAAATAAGTATGCATTATTATAATAGGTTAAGGTTGGAATAGTAGTTATAGAATAAGATATATAGTTATAGGCAGGTTCTTAACTTCTAATAGTTAATAGGATAAGAGATTTGTTATTAATAATACTGCTGTAGATACTTAGGTAGCATTTAGTTAGGTAGATAGGAGGGGAGGGGGTATGCTAGTAAAGAGAATAGTAATATTTCAGGTTGCTATTATTGCAGAGAGAGACAAGAGACTAGTAAGATAATATCTATATAGCTTATAGTTATAGTTGGTTATCAAAATGAATTCTATTTAATCTCTGTTTAAAGCAGATAGAGGCTATTCTTCCTATTATTCTTCCTACTATTATACTTATAGCTATATATACTTAAAATCAATATACTTCCGTAATTCGTAGTAACTCTTATACTTAAGAGTATAGTAGTATAATATATAGACTTAAGTTTAATATTTATGTTTTAGAAAGATTCGTAATCTGTAATCTATAAAGGTCCCTAGTTCGACTCCTAGTATAGCTACTAGTTTTTGGATTAATATAAATATAATAAATGTTTTCGGAATATAGTAGTTTTGTAGTAGTACTATATATATTTCGAAATCTTGTAGTGTATTTGTAGTGTATTTTAGAATCTTGTAGTGTATTTGTAGTGTATTAGGGACCCTTGTAGTGTAGTGTAGTAGTACTACATTTAGAACTCTGTGCGCAATAGAATCATATCCCAAATAGGAGAACAAAAGAGGGTATAGTTGTTCCTGGATGTCTCCAATCGCCTTATGAAGTGAAGGTCACCCAGAAGATTTCGCAGAAGAACAGGACAAAGCCATTGAAAAAAGTAGGATGGCTTCAGATCTTGATTTGATAAGACAGCAAGGGTCGAAGCTCTTCTTCCAACGGCCTGGCCGACAATCGTCACTCAAACCATACCTCGAGACATGGTAAGGACCCAACTGACCAGCAAGAGAGATCAGGATGTCTCGTCTCTATATTCCCGCCTCGGGAGAAAATGATTCTTAATCCCCACCCGAGAAAAAAAAGGAAAAGAAGGAAAAGAACACGGCCTCCTCATTCTAGATACTTGTGGTTTCAAAGACCCCTCCCCCCTATGGATTCAGCTCCACCAGATTTCCAGCGTGCGCTCCAGCCTCTGCCAATTCTAACGGGCGAGTTCTTCTTACTTGCCTCCTCCTCAGCAAAGACACGGCAAATGAAGGCTCTGGTAGTTACTACACGTCCCACTGCTCGGAGTTGTGCTGCCCGTCTGGAGATAAACCTGCCAGTAATTTTCGTCAAGCTGGCAAGCTAGGAAGTTGAGTTCTGCTCACGGAGTCTCGTCAGTCAGTCAGGAACCTTCCATCTGCTCAGTATTATTACACCTTGAACCAACCCCCCTCCAACCCGAGCGGTCCGCCTCCCTAAAGTCACCCAAATCACTCGCCAGCGACGGAGTTTTTCGGGATAGGAAAGGGTTTCTGGTGGCTACTCACGTCGTCCATAGCTACTCTCTTGCGCCGTGATGATCGTATCCCCCTCCAAGGCCCATGCGCTCATGCTCGCCGCCGTCCCGAACGTGAGCGTCTTGTATGAGGTCGAGTCATCGCCGATGTTGAGATAGAGGCTCGTGTTGGCCGACTGGATGTTGCCTGAGATGTTGAAATACTCCGAGGAAGCTTCCGGGCCCATCACGGCGAGGGAATCTGGATCTGGTGTCAGAACATGAGAGAAACATGTTGGCGGCGGGTGTTTTGCCAGGAAGAGGGGGAGGGGGGTGAGGGTGGCTGCGCATGGGGCGAAGACATACCGTTCCCCGGATAAGCTTGCAAATAGTAATGGAAGATAGGATCTTGATCTGAACGTATCTGCTCCGGTTTCGCGAGCACGCCCCCGAAGGAGAGGACAAGCGCAGCTAGGAGAAGTGGCAGCATCGTGGAGACTGGAGTTGGCAGAGCCGGACAAAAGCACGTCGATAGACCTGCAAGTTTGCGGAGCGACCATTCTCATTTATATTCATAGATCCGATGGGACACAAATCCGAGTTGGAATCGTCGACAGGGAATGAGTGGGTGCTCGCTGAATGGCTTCCGCCGCCTCCCCATCCCGGGTAAATTCGTTGACAAACCCCTGACGGAGCCAGACGTCCGAAGTTGAGTCCTCGCAGTTGGGCGGTCTTCTCTGGATCTGCACATTCACCAAAATGTGGGAGGGAGTGTGCCAGCATGCTGACAGTTCCTCGGTGCGTCTGGCATGTGCGTGTTAGTATACATGTATGCGTAGCTAGCTACCTAGACAACCCACAAGCAGGCTAAACATCACAGTTCCTGATGAGTACAAGTACATATATGTGGAGTAAAAGAAACGCTGGAGAAAAAGTCCGGTCAAGAAGGCCATGGTTTCACTCACCCTGCCCTCGCGGAGTATGCCCTCTGAAATCAGGACAGCGCGCTGAAACAATGTACCCTAGCTGTCTGCTTTTTCCCCTTTGCTCACCCCCAGCCAGACCCAAAGCAACAAAGTGATGCTGCATAACGCAAGTGGTATCGTATCAGTTATATTTTGTCAAACTCGAAAATGCCATCCTCCCTGCAAGTTACCGAACCCACCCCACGTCTCCTATAAAGACGTATTTCCCATAACCAACACAAGCAGCATCCCATTGAGCACACACACCGTCCCAAAGGTGACGCCCACCACAGCACGATTCGCCCCGCCGAGGTTCTCCCACCTCGCCATCGTCAGCGCGAGCGCCGTGCACGCACAGCCGATGCTCACAACCGACCCGACTGTCGCGGCAGCGTCCACCTCGACCCGCAGCTTGTGCCGTCCCGTAAATATCAGCACGGTCGCGATGCCCAGCAGCAGGAACGACATGGCGAACAGCCCGCTTGTAGCGAGGAACATCACCCGGTCCTTGTACATGTGGATACGCTGGTCGTTGATGGAGGGCAGGGTGGCGTAGTGGGCTTCGTAGCCCATCGGGAACTCTTCTGAGCTGGAGTAGCCACCTTCCAGGTCGGCATCTTCGTCCACATCCGTGTCGACGGCGGTGCTGGAGTCGTTGCCGCGGCTGGGAGGCGATCGGCCTGGTGGGGAGGAAAAGTAGCTGGCGCTGGTGGGGGAGGGTACGTCGTCGGTGGCCCCGTAGGTGGAGTCGCTGCCCTGCCGACTCAGCAGAGGCTCGCGTTCTGGCTTGCCAGCTTTCACCCATGACCGGGCCTTTGTAAGGGTCTTGGCGAAGGCCTGCAGCATGGCTTTGAAATCCGTGCTGCCCGATTCGTCCGGGTTGACGTATATGGTGTATCTCTCTTCCATCTCACCGTTCTCACTGCCGTGGTCGTACTCGTTCCAGTACCCAATCGTCTCGTCACCGGGGGAGTGATATGAATACGTCTGAGGCGGTGCTGTCTCTATCGTGACCCGCCGCAGGGATTGTCGCGCGCTCCCTCGACCCAAGTCCGCCGGGCCTTGATCGTCGACAGCCGGGGACTGTGGTAGACTCCGCACTGGGGTCGAGGCGCGAACGGTATTTAACAAGTCTTCGTAGGCGTCTTGAAGCGGCTGGAAATCCTTTCGGGTGAAGCTCTTCGGTTGAGATAGCACGTTCTCTTTGAATCGGGCGCCCAGCGTGCTAGACCCGGTCCATTTCTGTGCGCCACGTCAGCCATTGCCCTCCCCGTCTCCACCATGGACTGGAACAACGAACCCTGTACTTCTTGAGGATCTTGCGGAAGGCGATGGCCTGCGCGTTGACGAACCGCTGAAGATGTTGTATGTCATCACCGCACCCAAGGACCTCGCGCTCCAATCTCACAAATCTGCGCTGGCGCTTTCTAGGAATATTCTCCGGGTTGATGTTCACGCATCGCAATATCAGGCGTTGAATCTGGTCGGAAAGGTGTTCTACGATCAATGCAAATCAGCCGTTTATTCGTATATGCAGGACGGGAGGGGCCGGATGGGCCGGAAGATGGCACAGCGGCCGTGCGACCCTGTAAGAGAAAGGGGGAGGGTCGCGCATACGGAGTCGTCGGTTTATCTCGTCGGCCTTGGCTGTGACAAAAAGACCAGCGCGGTCATGCTGGGCGCAGAGTTCGTGATAGAGGTCGTCTTCTACTTTGGCCAGGTGGGTGTCGGGTTGGCCGGGTATGGTGATGGCCTTGGCCTCGTCTTTGGTGGTGTGTACTTTAATAAAGTACTTGAGCGAGTTGTAATCGATGTTATCTACATCCGAAGGGGTTGTGAAGGGTTAGTGTTGCGCACGAGAGAATAAGGTCGATGTTGTTGTTGCTTTTTTTTGGGGGGGGGAGGGCCTGGGATGCGCATGACGACATACGGAGGCTCCATTCTGGCACTGATTCCCTCACGAAGTTCTCTCCGTACTTCATCTCCTCGCTTCCCTCGTCATGAGGTGGTTGCACACTGCCTCGTACGTGATGCGGTTGACCAGGCTCGTGTGGTTTCTCCGAGCCCGGCACCGGAGTGACGTTGGTAGGGAACTTGGAGGGGGGTGTTTAGGAATTGGGCGAAAGTATAAGTAATAAGCCTGGCGCGTTTGATGCAGACGGGTTGGGGTTTGGTATGAAGAGTCTCAGGGGCGGGCCAATTGGTACGGATACCGTCGAAATACAAAGGATTGGAACGAAAGGAATGAGTCGGTGAGAGTGAGATGTCAACAAATAATGGTCGAGTCGACGGAGAAGTCTGCAATCGTCGGAAGTGTCATGTCCATCTTGGCTCATTCGAAAGGGGCGGGCATCACAAGCTTTTACATACTATGTTGCAACAATCGACCGAGAGGCCGCAATCACCCTTCACCTTGATCGCCATCCCTGCATAGTACTATGACATAGCCCTCCCCTGCATCCGTATTGGGAAGGATATCCACAGTCGTGACCACGAAGCACCTTTCACAACGCACCATCTCTGCATACCTCTCTTCAGGAGTATCTCCGAAGCTAATAACTCTAGTCCTAGCCCTCACTCTGCCATCTCTCTCTGTAGCCTCACAATCTTGCGAGAAAAAAAGCTTGTTTCCACCTAATATCGCTGAGCGAAGGGGGGGGCTGTTGCGCTAGTACAAAAGTACTACATACAGTGTCGGTGCAGAGAGGGTTGGGTGCCATCCCAGGCCGCCCTGCAGGGTCAAAGAGTCTAGCCCGTGTGGGTCCTTCTCTCTCATCTGCAGCCTGCGGCCTGCAGCCTGCAACCTGCAACCTGCAACCTGCAACCGATTTTGCCGGGTACCACCGTACTGTCGTAGCGGCTGCCGCGAACTTGTAGGCCTCCCGCCACGAGTCCGCACCCGGCACAAGACCCCGCTTGACTCCATCGTGGCCTCCAGCCAAACAGGCTGAGGCCTTGTGGAAACGTGTAACAGGGACTTGAGCAGGCCGGGGACCACAGCCCAGAACAGGGCAAGATTGTCACGATTGTCAAGATGCTCCGAATTCTGACTTTGCTGACACCCAAGCGAGAGGAATTAGAGTTTCGCTGATGTCATGACGCGCTTGCTCGCCTCCGCTCCATGAAAGGAGGCGTAACTACAAATACTATGCGCATCCCCCAATTCGTCCAAGGCATGATGATCAGCCTCAAGAAGCACCATGGCAGGACGAGGAGGACACCCGATCCAGCTCTCGGCGCATGGCGGGACTACATGGTACATAGTAGGTTGCCCCGTAGGGCGCCGAGATGTCTCTCTGCCCAGTGCCCACAAACGTTGTT
The DNA here is from genome assembly GCA_003012965.1 of Juglanconis oblonga. Taxonomy (NCBI): domain Eukaryota; kingdom Fungi; phylum Ascomycota; class Sordariomycetes; order Diaporthales; family Juglanconidaceae; genus Juglanconis; species Juglanconis oblonga. The sequence continues at coordinate 29,807 of MUZH01004052.1, read as the reverse complement.
TGAGAGCAGCAGTGTGGCGCACAGCTGGTGGGTGCGCTTCAAGCGCTATTCGTCGATCCAACCCAAGATCCGTAACGTCCTGACGTCCTAAAATCGAGCGGGAGATTGCCAAATCATTGATCCGCCATGGATTCCCTTCTCCACGGCAGCGGTGTGAACTGCTTTCGAGTGCGAATCTTGCCAACTTGCTTTCGACAGTAGCGGGGCTCTATATCCCCGCCTATATCCGTACCGTAGTACCTCCGTAGTACCGTAGTACCGTAGTACGTACGTACTACCTAATACACGCATTCGAGGAATGATGAATTTCGGGCCTGACTAGTCAGCCAACCATCGCGCTGGTTTATGGGCCGGCAATCAGATGCTCATCCGCTGATGAATCTGACGAGTATCAATAGTATCTTGGCAGTCAGCCAGCCGCCACGATAGATGCTGTTGGAGATTTGGCTCGAGATTCGAGGCACCTCGGCGAGCCCCCACGGGCCAAGCAGTTCATCAAGATCCGTGGGTCTGCGTGGTATGCGTACCGCAGTACCGCTCCGCGGGCACTCCGCGGGCACTCCGCACTACTGTAGTGGCTATGCAGTAGCCTCGACAATGGCCACGGTCGGCTGCGCTACTATGTAAGTACCTGGCCTTCTGGCGGCCCTAGATCTCACCCCTTGAATGTGTGTGCCATCGGTGGTGAGGTTGCATATCCACCACAGCTTGTTCGCGAAAGGTTGTCTGGCAGTATGATACCGAACCCTCGCTAGCTATACCGTTATATCAGCCATTGAGGCCGAAGCCAAGCCGTGGTCGACAATGTCCATGTCTTGCGGCACAAATCTTTGGCGAGTCGAGACAATCATGGTGGCTAATGTCGCAAGCACAAGCCATTACCCATCGGTCAGACTAGGTAAGGGTCCGTCCACATTGGTGTGTACACCTACGTTAGCCTCCCGGAATTTGACAATTCCAAGCGGCTGAGGCAATTCGACGTCTGCGATATCGCTTCACAGATAATACCACTCTGGTATGCCGTGGCATGTCTGCTCGAGCGGCACGATGTATGATGCCAATGGGTGTGTGCCAAGGGTCTCTCCTCTGTACTGTTGACGGCACAATATATGACAGGTCCGAATATGCAGCGCGTCGCACATTAGTGGCCTTGTGGTGATGGAGGCCAAGGAGGTCCACAAGAGGAGGACAGTTGCCTGCGTAATCTCCTTCCGCAAACAGAATTTGACATTCTCTTCTTATCTGCGATAGTGACGCTGCTGCACTGCAGTAGATATCGCAGGGTCTATGGTGTCGTCTGCAGATGCGACGTCGAAGGTTCTCTCCCGCCGAGTCCTCTGAGCATCGGCCGCGTGATAGGCTGATCCATGAGTAATGAATGAAACTGAGTTCTCGAGGCCGTACCGTATTCTGTCAACCTCTTCGTAACACGGCTTGCCAACTGATTATAAATCAGCGCAGTAACACGGTAGCCGGCGGGCAGAGATTTCCTCTCATGCATGGAGAGAGATTGCAACGCGGGTCGTCGGCCAGTCGCCTCCTTCACCAACAGAAGGCAGGCGGCATCTTCCAGATGTAACCAAGACGGCAAGATCACACCGAGAGGCCCCCGCAAGTCCTCACGGATTCTATCCGCGGTAGAGGCGGGAGGTTATTCCCGGTGTTGTCCCCACGGAGTGACAGAGCCGGTCCAATGGTCACTGTGTCGAGGAGGCATATCCGGGTAGCGTCGGGAGGGAAAAAGGCGTGACTTCTACCCAGAGGACCTGATGCAACAGCGGCAGAGGGCTTCACAACCGGGGGGACTCTCAACAATCCAGGACCAAGAGAGTCAGCGGTGTTGAACCAGACGAGTGTCGGTTAAGGTACCACCATCACAGGATGTGTGGGACTGTAGGATCGGGGAAGGTTCGTCCCGAGTTTTGCACAGGATTAAATTCACCACCGGTAGAGGAATTTACAAACGTAAAGGTCTCTGCTTGAGAGTCATTAATGTCTCTGAATAGTCTGCGTGTGGATGGTGCGTAATACGGGGGAGGGGATTCTACACTGAAGAGGATAAGAAAGTCTGGTGGTGAGTGGGTGTCATCAGAATTCAGGTCAGGTCTGTTGTACGGAGTATGTACAAAAAATGTACAAGGAGGACGTAGCCAGTGGACTTACACGGTTCAGGGTGGGGCTCTGGTGTCCCCACTCCTGCCATTCAGCCCAGCCAATAACCTCACAGCACCAGAACCCCCCTGCCAGAATTTTTTTTCTGACTCTGCAGGCAGGCAGGGTCGCACAGAGCCAAGTTAAGGTTTTGCTGCGCAGAATCAGCGGGAGCAGACGACGACTTGAACGCGTAGCGACCTTCCATTGCGTCCGACCGACCCAGACAAGCAAGCCATGGCAGCAGCAGAAGGCAGCATCTCTACCTCCTCCTCGACCTCGCACACGCTCACCAACGCTACTAACGCAAACATCATGGCCCTGACGACGACCTCGCCGCGCGAGGCGGCCTCCATGCTCGCCTTCCTCGACGCGCTCAAGCCCGAGAACAGACATACCTTTCTGCAGCCGCCAGCATCCTTGGCCACCGCGAGTCTGCACTGGGCGAAGCATGCGCTCGATGCGTTTGCCGGGCAGGTTGGGGACGAGCAGGCTGCTAGAAAGGCGAGGGATAAGAAGCGGAAGAGAGAGGGTGGGGGTGGTGATGTGCTGAAGATTCGGAAATTGCATGTCGAGGGATTCGAGACGGGCCAGGTGTGGCAGCAGGCGAGAAGGATCATACAGTCGACACTGAACGCATCGAAAGACCTGCTACCAGAGCTTGAGGAGTCCGAGGAGCTGCTCGAAGAAGGGGAAGAGGAGAGCGTGAACGGGCATGTCAAGAGGGTGCGCTTCGAGGAGGATGGATCTGAGATTGACTCTTCTGACCTGGAAGAGGAGGAGCTTGCCAGTGGATCGGGCGAGCAGGATGGGGAAGATGCCGAGTCTCCACAGGACGAGGACGAGGTCTTGCCAGGAGAGGACGGACATGATATGGAGGATCTCGGCGACGAAGACGATTTTGAGGATGCTGAAGGCGACGAGGAGGACGAGTTCAACCGACCCACCGAGACCTACCCCGAAGACCCCAACGGCCTCAACGATGGATTCTTCTCTATAGACGACTTCAACAAGCAGACGCAGTGGTTCGAGGACCAGGACTACAAGGCCGACCCCAACACAGACCTGGCAAGCGACGACGAGGACATCGACTGGCACGGGGATCCTTTCTCGGAGCCAAAGGGCAAGCCAAAGGACAAGAAAGCCAAGGGCGACGATGACGAGGCCGCAATGTCTATTCCCGAAGATGACGAGGAGGAGGATGCTGGTCCGACATTTGGCGACATGGACCTAGATGCACCAGAGGGCGCAAGCGACGACGAAGGCAACCTTGCCGACGGGCTTGAGGGTGACATGGGCATGGATCTCACGGCGGACGACATCTTCTACAAGGACTTCTTCGCGCCCCCTCCAAAGAAGGCGAAGAAGGGTGAGAAGCCCAGAAAGTTCCAAGCTCGGAAACAGGACGAGCCAGACGAGCAAGACGTGGAGAGGGCAATGGCCGATGTGCGCCGTGACCTTTTCGAGGATATGTCGGAGCACTCTGAGGACGAAGATGCGCTGTCAGACGTGTCTGCAGGTGATCCAAAGTCTCGCCGGTCAGCTCACGAGAGGAGGCAGGCGAAGTTGGCCGAGGAGATCCGCAAGATGGAGTCTGAGCTGGTTGCAAAGCGCGCATGGACACTATCTGGCGAGGCTTCCGCTACCAACCGGCCTCAGAACTCCCTGCTGGAGGAGGACCTCGATTTCGAACACGCAGGCAAACCCATCCCCGTCGTCACAGAGGAGACCAGCGAGGAGATCGAGGATCTCGTCAAACGACGCATCATCGCCGGCGAGTTCGACGAGGTGGTCAAGCGGCGGCCCAACGCAGACGTCCCGGCAGACGTGCGTCGCGGCATGATCGAGCTTGATGATTCCAAGGGCAAGCAAAGTCTGGCAGAGATCTACGAAGAGGAGCACATCAAGAACACCAACCCCGACACGTACGTCAGCGCCAAGGACGAGAAGCTACGCAAGGAAGAGAAGGAGATCGAAAACATGTGGAAAGACGTGTCCGCACGCCTCGACTCTCTCAGCAGTTGGCACTACAAGCCCAAGCCCGCAGCTCCTTCCCTCACGGTTGTTTCGGACGTCGCCACAGTCGCCATGGAAGACGCTCAGCCTACCACGGCCCAAGGTGTCAGCGGCGGCGACAACATGCTCGCGCCGCAGGAGGTGTACAAGGCAGTCAAGGACAACGCGGACAAGGGCGAGGTGGTGGCCAAGAGCGGGCTGCCGGTCGCAAGACAGGAGATGAGCCGCGAGGATAAGCTGCGCCGGCGGAGGCGCGAGAAGGAGAAGATCAGGAAGGCGGGCGGGGAGACCACGAAGCTCAGCAAGAAGGCGCAGGAGAAGAAAGAGACCATGGCGGACCTGAAGAAGGGCGGTGTCAAGGTCATCAACAGGAAGGGTGAGGTGTTGGATATGGAGGGCAACAAACCACAGGCTGCGAAGGCTGTAACCAGCAATAGCTTTAAGCTGTAGAGTGAATGCCTTTTGCTCATGCATTGAGCTGAGCGTTTTAGGCAATAGAAGCATTCGAACCGAGACATGGAGTGAGTATATCCATACAGAGGTAAGAGCGAGTGAAAAGGGTGTTCCAAGGTTGGCCCTCACAGAGTGCACGTACCCTAGCTATGCAACGGGAGATCCTCCCATACAGATATTCCCCTACAGGACTTTATTTCACAAGACAGTACCTACCCACGGAAAGACAGGAGATTAGCTAAAATGTCACAAAAGGAGCGTACCGTTGTGGGTCCTGGTTCCATGACGAGGGTTCAACAGCGAGGTTGGCATCCGAGTAAGTGTATAGTGCACGGGCCAACCCGTTAGAAATGCGTAGCCGCTCGTTCGGCCAAGCTCACTGACGTCCTTGACCTTTCAGCGGCTCTTCCCCAGGGCTCCACACCCGACAGCCCGAGACCCAATCACGCTCGAGACTTTGCTAACACTCTGGGGCCCGGCGGCGATTTCTACCGACCTGCTCGCAATTGGCATCGTTCGAAGGGGCGATTGACGACAACCATCTACTTCGACCTCGAGCGCGACGACTTCACGACCCTCTCCACTCCTTTCTGCCCTTCTCACTTTCTGAAGGCTCCACTCGGCCATCCAGAATCAGCCACCACATCCACACATCCACCATGTCGAGCGCATTACGGACGTCGGCCTCGCTGGCTCTGAGAGGTGCGTGCAGGAAGCTTTTCCGGGCCGAGGAAGGGAGGGGGGGGGCTTAAGCGGTCCTGTCCTCGTCGACTCGACTTCTCGGGACGTTTTGACTGACAGAAGATGTGACGATAAACAGCCAAGCCGACCACCTCCCTCATCCCCCTCCGCATCGCCGCCGCCTCAATCTCCTCCTCCTCCTCGCACAGCGCCGCCCAGGTTCAGTCCCACGGCGGCACGTCCTCCACGAGCGTCATGCCCAAGGCCTTCCCGCTAGCGAGCCAGGAGGGCAAGAAGGGCTTTGTTCAATACGCACTGTACGTCCTCTCTGCCTTCCCCTCCCCTCCCTCCTCCACACCCCCAACCACTGACACCTCTCCGTTGGCAACACACAGCACCACCCTCGACCAGATCGTCAACTGGGGCCGGCAATCCTCCCTCTGGCCCATGACCTTCGGGCTTGCCTGCTGTGCCGTCGAGATGATGCACCTGTCGACCCCGCGCTACGACCAGGATCGCGTGGGCATCATCTTCCGCGCCTCGCCGCGGCAGTCGGACGTCATGATCGTCGCCGGTACCCTGACCAACAAGATGGCCCCCGCCCTGCGCCAGGTCTACGACCAGATGCCCGAGCCCCGCTGGGTCGTCTCCATGGGCTCGTGTGCCAACGGCGGCGGCTACTACCACTACTCGTACTCGGTCGTGCGCGGCTGTGATCGCATCGTGCCCGTCGACGTGTACGTGCCGGGCTGCCCGCCCACGAGCGAGGCGCTCATGTACGGCATCTTTCAGTTGCAGAGGAAGATGCGGATGACCAAGATCACCCGAATGTGGTATCGGAAGTAGGGGAAACTAGAGGTTGGAAGTGGAGGGGGTCGATGCTGCCGCTGCCGAGGGCGCTGTGCAGTAGGTGGGGCAGTGTTGTTGTTGTTGTTGCTGGGGAGGGGTGGGGGCGCATATCTGGTGTATTTGAATGGAAGTAGTCATACCGGATAGACGGAGAGGGAAGGATGGGCGCAAGAGGCTCGAACACCGTCGAAGCAGACAGATGCGGGACGAGCTGGGACGAGCTGGGACGGACAGAGAGCCATGGAGCCAATACAAAGCTGGTTTGCACAGCTGCCTTTTTTCCCACATTTATTTGTTGCTACGTGTCTGTAAATATCATGAGCAAGACTCAGGAGAGCGAGAAGGGAATGGTCACATAGAACGGCATCAGGAAATCAAACGATTCTTGAGTCTTGACTTTTGCAAACACTTGAACGTGAGTATCAAGGGACACGTCTCTCCTCGTGTCTGCTAACGTTCGTCTGGAGCGTTCTTCTGCAGCGTATGGCTGGCCGTGCACAGATGCCGCACACAAGAAACTAGTGGGTACCTACCTACTGGTCAACATGCCGCCACCATGAACGCAAGCTGGCCTCCAGCCCAGGATTCTCGCAAAGACGAGACCTCAATCACACGAGCTCACAAAAACAGCAGACACACAGATTCAACAAACGTATGTGCCTAAGACTGATCTGAAGAAGAAGAAAGATGCTCTCTGAATTCCCAAGCCCTTGACGTTGCATTTGGCCCCCTTAATCGGATTTGTTATAAGCGACAGACTTTCGGACTCTCCTGCGTCCGTCCACTTCCCTTCCTCCACCGCACAAGACCTCCTCTGTCTCCCCCATTTCTCTCTACCGAGACGGTCGGTGGATGCTTGCCTGTCCCACGCACGACAAAGGAGAAAGAAGGACGAATACATGCTGCATTGATTCGCCGGGGCCCGTTTTGACGCCTGAACACCTTGACTCCGAAGTAAGTCTCGCGCGTGCTCATTATTAAAAAGAACCCTTTTGTGCCACTTGGTATCGCGCCATCCCTTCCCACCGCGTTTCTTGCGAGTGCTGTCCGCATTTCCGTGCGTCCGCTCTCATTCTTGTCCGAAGCCCATAGTCTCCTCTACGGCGATGGTGAGCTTATGCTGCAGCTGCTCGAGGGTCTTGTATGGCGGCAGGTCGAGACGGTTAAAGCTGGGAGATTGTTAGTTGATTTCACCCGCCTGGGTCGAGCCCAAAGTTGAACATACCATGTGTGCGCCTTCGGCAGATTGTTGATTTCCCCAGCCTTCTCAATAGTAAACCTTCTTGGACCATCACTTCCTTGCAAATCCTTGAACCCGTTGACCGGGATTCTCGACGTGCCCGTCGTGAACTGCAACAGCCGACTCTTCTGCTCGCCGTCCCAGCTGCGTACCGTCTGCCAGAAGTTCTGGATGACCTCATCGCTTTCGGTATAGCCGCGGTAGTCCGTGTGCTTCTTCCAATCGTCCACGTCAATCTCGGCGATACCACCGATTAGAAGCTCCAGCTCGCGCTCGTCGAAGACGTTGATTAGGTCCTGGGGGATCAGCTCGTGGAAGCCCTCCTTGAACGCCGTGAACTGCTCCGCGATGCGCTTTTCGATGCGCCACTTCACCATCAGGTCGACGTATTCCTTCTTGTTGTCGTTGGTCACATCGATGTTGCGGCCGTCCGGAATAAGGTCCTCAACAGTGATGACGCCGAATCGCTCATCTTCAGTAGAGAAGGTCTGCTCCAGAATGCCGCCTGAGATATCATTGTCCAGCATCCACTGCAGCGACCTGTGGAAATCCGCGTCGACACCTTCCATATCAGCCAACACTACCGACTTGCCCAAAATCATCTTGTACAGCGCGCCAATGAAGAATGCATCCAAGAAGCGTCTGTGGAAGATGGCCAGACCAACCACACGACCAATAAATTTGAAGTAGTTCAGATGCTCGGGGTTGATACCCGAGTGCGGGTTGATCTGAAGGGTGTAGTTGTCGTGCGCGGAGTACTCGAACAAGCAGTAGAAGGGGTTGAACATCTCGTGAGAGAGCAGGAAGAAGAACTCTCGGGACAGACCACCATAATCCAGACCGTCCTCTCCATCGAACTTGATCATCAGGCGCTTCTTCAGATCAGTGGCGGATTGACGAGAAATCTCGGCAAACGAGTCCTCGAAAATATGTGACCGGCGGACCTTGATGTGGCACTGTCCGGAGAGTATGCGCATAGCAGGCTGGGACCTGAAGTAGATGAGCTTTCGCCGGAAGTCACGCTTGTACTGCGGCACGTTCTGGTCAAGCGAAGACGGCAGACGAGGGTCATCCCAGGTCGTCGTCTTCGTGTTGTGGTCAACGAAATAGACACGCGCCGTGTTCGTGAGCCGCATTTCCCAGCCACTAGGGAGAGGACCTAACTGAGACACGGGCTGTTGTTGAATAGTGCCGCTGGCATTATTCTGTCCACCGTACATCCTAATGTACTGCTGTCTCCGCGGGTCGACCCAAGTGGTAGTACGGGTGTTGTGATCCACGAAGTACGGCCGTCCCTCTGGAGTGAATCGCTGCTCCCATCCCGGAGGAAGCTCGCCACTTCCAGGAATCGTAGCACCAGTGTGCATCATCGTCTGAGCGTTGGCACTTTGTGCGGCCTGCTGAGCTTGGAGACTGGGCGAGCTGGACCCAGTCCTGTCCTCAGGCAGCGTCCGGTTCTGGTGTCTCTGGCGCTCCACCTGCGTGGCTTCCTCTTGTCTCGCCGTGTTGACCGCGCCATTAGCCGTCGGCCTGTTCCAGCTCGTCGTTCGGGTGTTGTGGTCCACGTAGTACGTGCGCCCTAGATTGTCCTCCCGGCGCTCCCATCCCGGAGGGAGACGGCCCTGCGCGTCTTCAAATGGGCTCAAAGTGGTGTTGTTCGCTCGGGGCTGCGCAGCGCCATTCGGGGGTTGGGAGGCAGGGGCCGTCATGCTCGCTGGTCGGTGGGGAATACTTGCTCCGTTACCGTTCACGTTTCCGCTGGAGTTAGCCATAGCAGACGTCGGGCGTTGGGAAGCGCCGTCGGGGCCGAGGGACGACGAGCCTGGAACCCCGGGGCGACCAAGCGCTCCGCCTGGTTGTCCTCGAGCCGGAGTGGAGAGATTAGTCGAGAGGTTGACGATCAGCTTTCCGTGAACGACGAGATTGTCAGTAGATTTCTTGAGATCCCGAGTGAGCATATGATCTGTCGTCGGCGTTCGAGTCAGCGACGTTGCCATCCTTTCAAAGCAAGGGGGAAAGTTACCATCAGCATCCGGAGCAAGCTCGATCACGTCGCCAATTCGGACGTTGATAACACCGAGGAAACCTTGGTCCTTCTTCTTGAACTTCTTCTGGTCAAATACTTGAACCGCTAGTATGCTGTCCTCGTTCACGCGGCTGTCACAACAGTGTCAGCACATGGAATGTATCGCGGTATATCATCAATCTCGGGGTCGCCGCGTACAAGTCAAAGCTCTCGTTCCAGTACGGGCACAAGGTCCTCTTGGAGACGGCGGTAGTCTGCGTCTGCTCGCCGTTGATGGTAGCAACGGCGAATGGGTCAGGGAAGCCTGCCACTAGGTTAGCTACTGTTGTGACGCTTGGGTCCGTGGTGGAGGATCGGATCATACGGAAAACATCGCGCTTGTAGAGGCCATCCGCAGCGATGACTGTAGAGGGAGGGACGTCAGTGAATGTTTGTTCGTTGGCAGGTGGGGCTCGCTCGGGGAAGTATTTACTCGTCACTCGAAGATTGGGCTGACTGCTGCACATGTATTCTTGTCAGTAAATCGTGCAACAAGGTTTATCACGCTGCATCTCCTGCAAGGCTGGTCTATCTGATCTCGTGAAAGCGTCCGGGGACACCACGGGGGCGACTCACGCAGGAAGCCCGGAATCGTTTCGACGGCTCATCTTGAATGCCGAGACAGCGTGTGGTGCTGTGGTGCTGCGTCTTCTTGACGACCTCGAGCTCCTCGATCGAAATGAATCGAATCGGAAAACGGGTCGGGTGGGATGGGACCAGCTCGATCAAAACAGCTGTCTGGTCTGATCTGGACGAGCGTTGTCGGGGGTGATGGATAGCAAAGGGAACGGAAGGGCGTTCCTGTATCGAAACGCTGACAATGACGACTAAAGATGGGGGCGACGCAGGCCGGTTGAGGCTGTGCAGGTCGCTCTCTCGGAACCCCCGCGTTCCTTTAGGCCTCTCAAACCTCTGCTGCGACTGCGACAGGTTCGAACCAATCCCGGCTTCGACTTCGGGGCCCTGAGCAAGACCTGACACGGCACAGCAAACCAACGTCGGCGGTTCGTCGATGGATTGGTGCTGTGGACGAGGACGGGGCTGCTGGATGGTGATGAGGTTCGTTCGTCAAGGGGAAAAGGCGGTGTTCGTTGACGGTCAACGACAAAATTGCAGCAGTGTGAGAAACAGGAGCCGCCAGCGTTTAGGTTTTGGTTACAAGAAGTGGGTAAGTTTCGGCTGCACGTATAATGTGAGATGGAGAGAATTTGGTGGCGGACAGGCCTGGGCAGGATGGGATGAGGGGCTGCTGCCTCCTGTGTTTCCTGTGTCTAGCGTCTGCCTGCAGTCGCAGTCGCAGTCGCAGTCGCAGCTGCACAGGTGCAGGCACAGGCGCACAGGTATCCTACCAGGTACCTGCCCAGGTGCCTACCCAGGTGGGATTCACCGGAATGTGCAGGGCACGCACTGTGGCTTCTGCTTTGCGTGCACACAGCACAGAGCACAGAGCAACCGCTTCCACAGCATGGCCGGGCCTAGACCAAACCGGCCCCAACACAAGCATTGAACGCCAACCTTTCCAAACGCGCTTCATCCATTTTCATGCGACACCTTCACCCTGCAGCTTCTGCTCACTCATAACAAAGAGTATCTCTGATCGCTTACTGGTTACGGGAAGATTTAAGCTCAGGATGGCCTCTCACATCCAAGGGACCGGGAATCCTCCCTCGGCCACGAGCCCAGAATTCCTGCCGAGGACAAGTCTGCCAATGTTTGATCGGGGGGAGGCACATTCAACGGAGACACGTCCGTGGTCTGAGTTTCACAGTCTCCTGTCTATCATCTGAGCATGATAGAGTTGGCCGCCGCGATGTGTATATGTGCATATGCATCTCACTGGAACACGACGAGACAGCATCGAGCTGCAACGCTTCCATGTACTCTTGCCTCCCGTAGGTGTTGTGCTGCCCGTCCATCTGTTGGTGATCCGCATCGGGTATCTTTATGGATGTTTCGGCCTCTTGCGGACTGGACAGTGCAGAGTCATCGAGCCGTTGATCGGCCCTATGACGTATATCCGTTCTCGCTCGTCTTGAAGACTGCCCAAATCGCGCTTCTGGTGGATGTCCCGTAAATCATGCCATCATGTCACAGGCCCGGGGAGCCTCAGGTAGGTTATGTGGATATCATTGATCGCATCCTTTAACAAGAGACCGATGCAGAGGAAGAATTCTTATGCCCTTTTCCCATTCCTAGACGCCAAAGCCGCCCGCAATCTTTCGCTTCTGCTCTTTTTCTGTCCACAGGCCGTACAATCTCGAGCCATCATACAACTCTCCCCCTGTATCCGGTAGCGTTGCAGATGCTGCACCTCTTCTTCTCCCGAATATCTGTCATCAGCGGTTGTTCCGGCCTCAGAGACGCTTTGCTGCAATTTAGTACGGGGCGAAACCGCGACCGCGGCCACCTCGGTACCCTCCACGATAGCCTCCACCACGAGGGAAGCCGTAGCCACCTCGGGGGAAGCCACCACGAGCGCCACGGAACGCGCCACGACCACGACCGCGACTCATGCCGGGTAGGTTGGTACGCTTGGGGACCACCTTGATATTACGGCCTTTGAACATCGACTCGTTCAGGACTAGGGCGTTAGGGACTAGACCAGGCTCCGTGAACTCGACGTAGGCGTAACTGCGCATGGAGTTGAGGTTAGCATTTGATCACTCCAAAGTAGTCGCAGACAGGGATCTCGTGGTATGGTCGGGCCGCATCACGTACCCCTTGGGCTGGCCCGTGAACTTGTCGAGGAGGATCGTGACACGGTTGATGGAACCGCAGCTCTGGAAATGAGCCTGGATCTCCTCAGGCGAGGCGGAGTAGTCCACGTTTCCCACGAAAATGCTGCGCGAATCGACGTCGGTTTGGCTCTCCTGAACCTTTTCCGCCTGGCTATCAAGGCTCGCCTGCATCTCTCGCAGCTTGGCGGCCTCCTCTTCCATCTCTGCGACGCGCCTCTTCATGGCCGAGATCTCCTCCTATTGCACCAGCTCTTGTCAGATTTTTCTGTCTTTCTTGGGTATTCCCTTTGACGTATTGCGATTGGAGCCCACCTCTTCGTTGCCCTCCTCTTCGGCGGGGCGAGTCTCCTGCGGCTCTGCGACCGGCTCCTCGACCTTGACGTCGGCCATCGTGGTTGCTGCGGTTAGTTTCGGCGGGCGGGCGCTTAGTCTGAAAGGGAAAAGAACACGAAATCTCCGGACGTAATAGGACCACCTATGCATGGTCAGCGATGCGTTGCGCGAAACGGGTTGCTGGTGTTGGTGTTGATGTGGAGGACAGCTGAGCACAAGGCTCCAGCTTGCGACTGCGCCTCCATGGAAGGAACACAGTGTAGGATTCGACGGAAAGTCGACGATGGATGAGCAAAGTGGAGCGACATACCACCAGCAGGAGATTCGACAGACTTGCTCCTTGCTTTTGCCAAAGCAAGTTGGGAGGTTTGGTGTTGAGGTCGTCGTCGGAGAAGATGGTCAAGTGTCGGCTTCCTTGCGAGCCTTGGAAATTGAGGTGACGGGAAGGTGCAGGCTATCTTATCAGATAAGTGGGGCCGTGCTGGTAGGGGTGCCAGACTTCTATTTATGCGTGAAGGCGGCATCTGATGAGGGCATCAGCAAGAGATGTGAATGTTACACATCCTAGAGAGAATCCATAGTCGGACAGTGGGATAGCATCCGGCTAGGTGTGTAGCTAGCTCCTAGGAGTCCACGAAATCCCTTTTCTTGTCTGAGAGAAAGCTTTCTTTTTCTGTGACAGCATCTCTTCCAGGCATTCCGTAGCCATACTCCCCATGGAATACCTTCTGTAGAGGATCCAACCCCCTCCCTCCCCTTCAGCTAGAAAATCTCTCCGGTATAAAACCTGTCCTGGGCAAACAGTTCTCTCCAAAACCATGGCGTCTATCTCTTGCAGAACCTTGGTGTCTGCTCTTGAGCCAGGGCTCTATAGCGGCCTGGATTTGCACACATGCTCCTCTCCATAGTACCTAGGTATGAAGTCAGTCACAACATGGCAGCATGAGTTCATACTTGTATGCCACAAAGAACATCTAATCAGGAGCTCTCCAAGCCTTGCCTAAACATGACCTGCCATTCCAAGTGCTGAACAGTGGTTGACCTGCCCACGGAGGGAGCAGGCAACTCTGTCCCCTTCGCCCAGCTTGGCCTGCTGAACGGAGGATGCGCCGTCGTATCCTCCGACCTGGACCAAGAGCTCTACGAGTACACCACGGACTACAGCTTCGACACCACCTGGACGGCAACCGGCTCTGGCCCAATTTCGACTTCAGCGCCGTCCTCGTCATCGTCATCATGGGAGCTTGACGGGGCGTGGGGGGTGGCTCCGACACGGGTCGACAAACTCTCGACCGCCATACTCGTCGGTCGCGTCCCAAGCCAGCTCGGGAGACACTGATGATGCTCGAGGATCGATCAGCAGGGATGGTCGCATCACTTGCCGGTTTGATGCTGAGCAACTCAGTCGCCCGACCAGCCGATGCGCTCTGAGGCCAGTCCTTTCGAGATGCACAGGCTGTATGACCTGTAGTACCCGTACCAGGACATTTTCGACTAGAGAATGGACACCTGAAAACTATGGGGGAAGAGGAACAGCTCGCCAACGGCTTGTTTGTCTCGAAATATCCGTCAAGGGCTGGCTGCACGCTGTGTGGTCATGGGAATTGAACACCAGCCTTATGTTCCTCGTAACGATGAAGGCTCTGCGATGGATGGATGAATGCGAAAGAATTGAAGTAATTTCTCGGTTTTCATATTGGGACCGCCAGTGCAAGTGTCGTGAGAGATTCGATCCTTTGGTGCTCTCCGAGGAGAAACGCACGCCGGCCCGCTAACACAGTGCTTTGATGCTTGGCTTGTCTTGAGGACAGACGGGACTTCCTATTAGCACTTCGTACCTTCACTGTGCAAAGTGGGCACCAGTGGGCCATGCTCCGTCCCGTGCGTGCCGCGGCGCGGTTCGGGCCTTAAATGGGCGGGTCCATTGCATCGGTCTACAACACACACAACACACTGGTGGGTTTAGGAGAGGTATAAGAGACGACCTCCTCGTCTTCAAGGAAATGTTTCGGTGTCGGGTTTGACTTGTCGTACTTTTCGTATGTAGTTATCAAGATCAAGATCAAGATCAATATCAAGATTATCAAGATGTCGTCATGGCATGGCATGGCATGTCAGCAACTCCTCCGTGCGAAGGGCACTGCTCCCAAACGAGCAAATGCGGGTGTTTTTTTGCCGGCCGTTGGTTGGTGCTCGTCAAGGAAGGCTACCAGCTGTGTGAGATCATCTCAAAATTCCCATTCCCAGAAATCTCCCTCTTTTTCGATAAGTGTAGCATCCAATACATCTTGCCAACAGAGCCCCCGCACACGACCTTGTGAAGATTCCGCCAAACATCACAAGATGGCTCAGTCAAGGAACAGACTGCACGAATGGTTCCCCAACACCAAGCTGCCTATCATCATGTCAGCGCCCATGCTGGGCGTGTCGAACGGCACTCTCGCCGCCCAAGTCTCCAAGGCCGGTGGTTTTGGTGAGGCCCCAAGTCCTTCTCACCNNTTTTTTTTTTTTTTTTTTTTTTTTTTTTATAAACCCCCCCCCCCAAAAAATACCCCTTTCTCTCCTCCCGATTCTTTCTTCTGGCCATCGACTTACATTAGAGAAAGGAATGATCCCCGCCGGCTGCGACTTCACCCCCAACTCGGCCCAGCTCACTTCCCTCGCAAAGGAGCTACAAGCCGCGCGGTCTGTCCTCGGGCTGACGGAGATGACCCTCACGCCCGTGCCCGTGGGCGTAGGCTTTCAGACATACCATGAGTCTGTGGGCCGGTTCCGGGAGACGGTGTTGCCTATTCTTGAGAAATACAGTACGCTTAATTCCCCCCTCTCCTTTTTTTTTCTTTCTTTCTTTTTCTTTCTTCGTATTCACCACCGTGAAATAATCTCTGCCCGTCTGACAAAGGCTCCTCGGGAAGTGCCCCAAGCCGTCTGGCTCTTCGCCCCCGACCCCGCCGCCCCATCTCGCGCACACCCGGACATCATCGCCGCCTGCCACGAGCACGGCTTCAAGGTCTTCGTGCAGGTGGGCTCGGTGGCGGCCGCTCGCGAGGCGGCCCGGGACGGTGCGGACGTGATTGTCGCGCAGGGCGTCGACGCGGGCGGGCATCAGTTCGCGAGCGGCGCGGGCGTGGTGAGTCTGGTGCCCGAGGTGAAGGTCATGTTGCAGGACGATTTCATGGGGAAGCAGATTGCTTTGGTCGCCGCGGGAGGGATCGCGCATGAGAATGCGGTGGTCGCCGCCGTGGCGCTGGGCGCCGATGGGGTGGTGATGGGGACCAAGTTCATCCCGGCGAGGGAAGCGCTCGCTACGGAGGCGAAGAAGAAGGCGGTCCTGGAGACGAAGGATGGCGGCAGCACGACTGTCAAGTGAGTCGGCACCTGTGCAATGTCTTGTGGGCAAATCTGACGGCGACAGGTCCACCTTCCACGACGACGTTGCAGGAAGAACATTGTGGCCCGACATGTACGACGGACGAGCTATCATCACAGAGTCGTACAAAGATTACACTGCCGGGATGTCTCTCGAGGAGAACAAGGCCAAGTATGAGGCGGCGAACGATGCGGGTGACGACTCCAGGCAGTTGTTGTGGGCGTAAGTGTTCCGTCTTTTCCACAGATCTCTCTCCGCCCATATCTAGGTACGGAGGCTAACAATCCTCCAGAGGAACGGGTGTTGGTCTTGTCAAGGATGCGATTCCGGCCGCCGATATCGTGAGGAATACAAGAGAGGCCGCGAAGCAACGGCTGCAGTCTCTGCGATTTGCCTTTGACGACGACGGGAAGGAGAACAAGGATGCGTCGTGGGTTAAGCAGCTAGGTCAAACGCTGTATAAGCACAAATGACGTCTGTAGAAATTCAACGTTGATCTTGTCGAAACCCACTCACTCCCTCGTATAGACCCTCTTGCCGCCCACCCAAGTCTCCTTGACCTGAAGCGTCCGCAGGTCCTCCGTGTCGATGTCGTCGAGCGGCCCATCCAGCACCACCCAATCCGCCCACGCGCCCTCCTGGATCACCCCAGCCCGTCCTTCCATGAATCCACCCCAAGCCGGTCCCTCCGTGAACCCGGCCAGCGCCTCGTGCAAACTCAACGCCTCCTCAAGATGCCAACCCTCCTTGCTCTTCCCATCCGCGCCTAGCCCTGTCGCCGGACTCCGCCTTGTGACTGCCGCATAGATGCCCTGAAATGGATTCGGCGGCTCCACGGGGAAGTCGCTCCCGAGCACCAGTCCCAGCTCTCGCAACGAGCGCATGCGATAGGCCTCGGCCGCGGTCCTGTCTCGGCCGAGGCGGAGCTCGGCGTATCTCATGTCGGAGGTGGCGTGTGTTGGCTGCACCGAGGGCAGGACGCCGATCGCCTTGAGGCGGACCTGGTCGTCCGGGTGGATGATCTGGGCGTGCTCGATGCGGAAGCGGTGCCGGGTCTGGCAGGGTGCGAGGGGCTGGCCCGAGGGACAGAGGGCGGCGAGGGCGGACACGAGGGCGTCGGTCGCCAGGCGGTTGGCCAGGTCGCCTATGGCGTGGATGTTCACCTGGTAGCCTTGGCCGGCCCAGGACTTGGCGAGAGAGGTGAGGGTCGAGGCGTTGACAAGCAGGGAGCCCGAGGTGTCCGGGCGGTCGTTGTAGGGCGAGATCATTGCGCTGCCCCACTTCATGCAACTCAAGTTAGCAATTACTTAAAAAAGGGATTTTCAGCATGTCTGAGCAGTCTTGAAATGCAAGGCATATCTTGCTGTCAAAGAAGAGGTCTCAGCAGTATATATAACTCCTGAAAGACCCCCAATACACGCTGAAAATTCCTAAAAAGGATGACAAATAGACGGGAAAGTAGCTTACGCTTCCGAGAGCACCGTCTGTGTGGTAGAGTTAGTATGAAATACGAGTCCTTTTAGGGAGGGTCTTGATGTAGATATCGAGGAGCGGATAGGGAGGGCTAGGTAGAGAAGAAGGAAAGGGATCGGCATACCAGCGAACAGCTTAACGCTCTTGATGCTCAGCATTCCAGCATCATCGGTGTAACTCGACACCTCCTCCGGGCAGAACGTATTCCGCTCCCGACACTCGATCATGGCATACACGCGCAGGCTCCAGTCGTCAGTACGAGCCAGGTCCCGATACAGCCGCAGCTCGTCCGGATTCACCCCAGCATCGTGCATGCCCACCAGTCCCACCGAGTGCAAGCTACCCATGGCAGACTTGAGGAACTCCGTCTTGCGAGCAGCGTTGGGCTTGGGCCACAGCGCCATGACGTACTCCATGGCGTTGTCGCAAAACACACCCATGCCGGGAGGATCGCGGACGATGTCGCCCCCGGGAATATCGGGCATGTCTGCGGGCAGGAGGTTGAGGACGGCTTGGGAGACCCAGATGCAGTGGACGTCCACGCGGTCCAGCATGATGTAGAGGCCCTGGAAGCGCTCGTCGCTCTCGAGCATTGCCTGCCATATGGTACTGTGAGATACTTCACCAAGAGGCCACGGCGAGCGAGGTTCGTAGGGGACAAGCGTACCGCAGTGGGCATTGCACCCAAGGCCATCTGGTCCCAGCCGATCCCTCTGATCCAGTCATCCTTGCCTCCCACGCCTTCATGCCTGGAAAGGTAGTCCGCTAGTCTAGTGTGGACATCGCCAATGGACGAGGCGCCGAATAGGTCCACTGAGTGGAGGAACTCTCCATACTGGGCGAGATGTCCGTGCTATACCGATGTCAGCATCGGAAGTAGCAATGCATCCTGAAGGTGTGTTCTTCAACTTACTCCATCCCACAAACCCGGAATAGCATGGCCCTGGCGAACCTCAACAGGCGGCTCCGATTTCGGCGTAAAGACATGGACAAACACACCAGCCTTGACTGTGAAGCACGAAGCCCTAGTATTGGTGGAGAACTTGACTGTGATGCCTTCAGAATAGCAGAATGTCTGGATTGGAGGGTCTGGTATGAGGGCATCTTGGAGAGGCTGCTGGAGTCCAAGGAAGACGGCTACCACAACGACAAACAGGGAGCCCCAAAGGCCCACTCTCAGGAAAAGGGCAGACATCATAGGTAGTATGGACCCAAAAGAAGTTGACAGGAGGTATAGCGTGACAAAAGAGAAACGCGGACTCCCACTTTGTTGCACCAAGCTACCCTTATTGCTGTGGTAGATTCTCGAGTTTTGATATCAAATCCAGATAAGGCTGGTACTGGTACAACACACATTCAGGTGCTTGTTCAGGGACCCATCCACTCTCTTCATACAGCCACCTTTGACAGATTTATGCCAAAGAAACATGAAACATGCCAATTCAACGTATTTGTTGATTTTCAGAAAGAAGCCTCACTCAAGTAAATGCCAAAAGGATGGAAAGCCTCTTCCTCTTCCTCCGCGAGCAAGCCCTAACCCTGAAGATGGCGACCAGGATTGGACGTACTGCCAAACCTTGATTTCAACCTCACTCACTCATCTCTTAGACCGGCTCCTTTCTTGACCTCGCCCGCCAACGTCACTCTCGGAATGCTACAATACCAGGCCCAGTGCACACCAAGAATGCATCTCAGGAGGCTTCCCATCCGACGTCTGGCGCCGCATTCGAGAAGATGGCTCAGCAGCACGCCCCCCAGCGGCCAGGAGGAGCGCTTTTCGGCCGTGTCCCAGACGAAGCCCAGCCAGGCCGCCGCCACACCACAAGATGAATCTGAACCGGCACTACCACGTCAGGACTCGCGCATGTCTCCGAATGAAAGCCTGGGCAAGATACTGAGAGGTCATATGAGGACGCGACCTACCTGGGTTCCTGACACCGGGTGGACGTTTGCCTTAGATTCACAGAGCAGCACCACCTCTCGGGCTCGGAAGATGCCGCTGCTGCCACCTAGGCCGCTGCGAAGAACGGGCTCGTTCACCTGCGGCAGCTGCGGCACGGTTTTTCGTCGCCAGAGTGCTTTGGAGTATCACATGGCCGACATGGGAAGGCTCGGCCTCTTGGGCAAAGGATGTCGACAAACCGCTGTTCCGGACGCTGCTGCGGAAGCTGTTGCGGAAGCTGCGGGGCTTGGTGAGAAGATTGGGGATATCTGGGATGACTGGGATATGTTCCCCTCGGACCACGAAGTCTCCTGCACGTCCGGCTATGAGGTTCTTGGTAGCTGGAATGTCATGGCGTCTGAAGACCAGCTCTCTATCAGGGTTCCTGGTCAGTGGCCATCTGTGTTGCGCCCCCCCCCCCAAACCCCTTGTGGTCCCTTGGGTACTGCGAGCTGACATCGACCGATGTTTCACGGAGCAGGAAGTCCTCCAGAGCGGTACCCCCCGAAACTTCCGACCACAAAGTCCCGGCGCCCACGCCTGAGGAATGATCTCACAAACCGTCTCGCATTGCACCTTGAGGCGGTCAGGGTTACGAAGCCGAACTTTCGATTCGACAATATCGACGTGATTGCCAATGACGAAGCGCTCTGGAATCTTCTCCAGTACTTGTTTAAGAGAGAACCTGGTAAAATGTACTTGTGGATCGTCAACAAGACACTCGTTCTGGGGTACAATTCTCTCATGCCCCCTCCTGCCTCCTCGTCTCCTCAAGTTGTTGTTGTCCCAGGCCATCAAGTGCCTTCCGTGGAGTCTTGCAGTCATCGGGCACCTGGTATGGAAGGCTTTGTCACTTACTCCAGACTGATCCGGTATAATATTGGAAGTCTTAATTGTGTCGTCAATGCTAAAATCGACGCCGGGTACGAACCCTCTCAAGACACCAGCTTCCTTGACGAAGTCATTCCTCATCAGCCTGGGCGGCTGCACTCTGCTAAGATCCACATAGTGCCTTTATCTGCAAAGGAAGGTACATTAAAGAACAGGCTTAGAGAGTTCGCAAAGGATGCGTGGCTCGGCCGAAACGCGGTCATCTTCGAGTCCTCTGTTCAGCGCGGAACGCTCGAGACGGTTAAGCGTATAGATGCGACACTAGTCGCTGGCAAGTGGGAGCGCCAGATCAAAGTTCAGCACCGGCTCCGCAAGCTCGTCACCCTTTTAAACAGAATACGGGAGCTCATGATATCGGGCGCTGCAGATGGCCAGCGCTGCGTTGCGGTCATGAGGCAACATGCCAACGACCCTCTCATAAGCCTGCACCGCGCCGAAGACGATTCGGGTCCCTTGCCCGACGAGATCGTGAGACAGTCGTGGAGCGAGGACGCTCCGCGGATCGAGCGGAAGTGAGCTCGCTCAACACGAGGACGAATGATCTTGCTGCGGTGGGCTGGAGTTGGTCTTGTGCTGCGACGGGCGGGCGCTCGGCTCATGGTCTCTTAGATATTCCGCCCTCCACCGCGTGGACGGGGAGAGATGGTGTTGAACAAGCGTCTAGGAGCGTCGAGCGATGAACCTAGGTTGACAACCATATATCGGCGGAATGCTGGCCCCGGTACTTAGGTACTTGAAGTGTGTACAGGGAAGCGGAGAGGTGTCTTTGTGAAGAGGAGGAGTGGGAGGTGATGGCGGAGCGCCGACGAGGAGCTTGTCGCGGGGGAAGTTGCAACAGGGCTAGGAGCCCGCCGGCGAAGAAAGAGGCCAGTTCACAGGGCGTCATCATGTCCTACTTACCATTAGTAACACACAAACTGGACGACCTGTATTCTGCTATGACCCTATGAAGACTGAGTGTTGGACGTGCTGTGATCTGACCCGTCTTCTCCCATCCCCCGGGGGCTTTTTTTTCTTCTTCTCTTTTCTACAGGTATGTAGCAATCCGGGGATAGAAGTGTATCCTGACCTTAAGAAGCTGTGTTTGATGCTTTTCGGTTCATCAGCGGCATCTGATTATATGCTATAAACACTCGTAACAACAGCTATATACCCATTCCATGCGCTTCCTATATAACGATTTACCCATCCCATATGTCCTAAATCCCCCCTCCCCCAAGCAAAAACCTAGACAAAAGAAGCAACAAAGCAACAAAGCACAACAAAACAAACCACTCCAAAACCAATGCTACTCGGGTATCGTAGGCGACGTTTCATTCCTGTCCTTCCCATTCCCAGTCCCTGGCATCCCCAACCCACTATCCCGCCTCGCCTCCCGATGCTCATATTGCGGGTTCTGGCTCGTAGTCGTCGAGCCCGACGCCTTCCTCCTCCGATCTCTCTTCTTCCCAAAGCTCTTCAGCCGATCCGCCAGACTCAGCATCACCCCGCCGCTTGCCGCCGTCGCCACGCTGCTCGTCCGCCGCAACTGCCGCTGCCGGATCATCTCATCGGCATTGGCGCTCTGGTCGCGCGTGCTCCGGCCGCTCTCGAGCCCGCCGAGCCCACCGCCGGCTCCCACTAGCCGGCCTCGGAAGACAGGGTCGACCACGTCCCTCGCGTCGCGGACGAGAGTCAGGAAGATTGGGTACGCGAGCGTGAAGAGCAGGAGCACGACGACGACGATGAACGCGAGCTGCAGCGAGCCGTTGCCGTGGTTGTTGGCGACACCGTACATGACGAAGGGCCAGATGGCCGGGCTCGAGGCGCCCATGGTAAGCCACGCCGCGGCCCGCTTGGTGCGATCCCCTTGGCCGCGGAGGCCCATGGTGAAAATGAGCGGCCATAGGGGGCCTTCGGCGAAGAAGAAGAGGACGGCCGGAATCGCGATGAGATTTGGGTTGTTGTAGGGCTTCAGCACGACGCAGAGTAGGGCGGAGAGGATGGAAAGTGCCGAGAACATAGTAAGCATCGTGCGTGGGGAGGGAATCAGGGGGAATTGTGGGTACTTGACGCCCAGCCAGGCGAGGTGCGCGGCGTTGAAGCGGGAGATGGTGAAGACGGAGTGCGCGATGAGGAGATAGTCGCTTACGGAGAGGGCGAGCCCCGTCGGCCGGTCGGAGGAGAGGTCGGAGGAGCTGGGGAGGAAGGCTGTGATTAGGTTCTTGAAGAAGATGGACATGGCTTCCTGCGCGGCGACGTAGGTCCACTGTGCGAGGACTGCGAGGATGATGCACACGGTGCGCAGCTGGAAGCCGCCAAGGCTGCGCTTCTTTGGGTCGACTGGGAGACGCTCTGCGGCGCGGCCGAGCTCGGCGTCGCGGACTTCAGGGAGGGGCATATAGTAGAAAAAGAGGGCGAGGGCGACGCAGGAGAGGGTGATAGCTAGGTATGTCCACTGCACATCGAGGAGTTCTTCGGATGTCGGTTGTTCGCCGTCGCTGAGGTTCCTGAAGAAGACTTTCTGGGCGAGTAGGCCACTGATAACGGTAGCGACGCCCTGGAAGCCCTGGGCGATTAATATCCGGGTCTCTGCGTATTGTCGAGGTCCACAGAGAATGATGAAGGGGTTGGCTGCTGTCTCGAGAACACCGAGCCCGAAGCCGACGACGAAGTTACTGATAATAAAGCCGGGGAAGGAGGTTAAGACGGCGGAAGGCCAAAACATGATAGTGCCAACGCCATATATGCAGAGGCCCATAATGAAGGTCGCCTTGAAACCGCCTACAGGATCGCGATGCTTGTGCCTTCGATGGTGGAATCGAGCGTGCTCGTCGTGTCGGAGGACCCATTCGCCCACCATCAGCGGTCCAAAGAAATACCCTCCAAAATAAGCACTTGTGAGGCCGATCGTCTCGGCTGAGGACATGTTCGCAATGGAAGCTATCACATTGTTGAGCGTGTTCAGTAGGCCATAGGTGAAACCCCACAGCAAGAACAGCACGGTGACAATAATACAGTATCGCAACGACTCAGCTGGCGAGGTCTTGATCATGCTCTTGGGCCTTTTCATGTTGACAAAGCCGAAGTAGACAGCGCTGTCATGCCTCGTCCCGTGAGACATGCATGTTGTCCTCATCCCCGTCCCTGTTACAGAGTTGAGTTGCTCTTGCGCGGTGACACCAGAGTTTGGGTTGTTGACCATATCCGGTGTCGTGAGGAACTCGAGAAAGTTCAGCTGCTCACCTGAGGAATCTGATTGAGCTGGAGGGACTGTTAGGGCGATTTGGGGGCCATCGGGAGATACGGGAGGCTGAGTGGCATTTTGCGTACTCGGAGCGTTCTCCTTGTCACTTCCAGTAGCGTAGGTCGAAAGATTCGAGTTCTGCGTGCCATCAAGGCCGATGATGGCTCTGGGAAGGATTTTGATGATCAGGGGTTTGAGAGTTGGGATACAAGCACAGATCATGCCCACATTTACTTCAACAGCCGACCACATCAACGACAGCGACGCATTCCAGGCAAATTCCGGACTGTCCCCAAAGATGGCTGTCGGATCGCTGGACGTGCCCGTGGTGGGTGCGGCCGTAATGGCTTGCTGCAGATAGTAAATGCGCACCACATCGACGATTGTGACGAAAACACCAAGCGAGAAGGTGAAAACGAGGATGTACTTCTGCCGTTTCGGTAGTCGCATTCCCGTCAGGACCGGTATCGGTAGTGCGAGGATAGCGAGGTCCGTCACGATATTGACGGGAGCACTGCATATGAACTCGGTGAGAAGTGGAATGCACTGGGCCTGGCCTGAGTAGACGTTGAAGGCTGCACGGACGGGGCGACATTGGAAAATGTTCAGTAAGGTGAGAACTACGCCCGCGATATTGACAATGCCCAAGACGATCCATGATGCGATGCGTAGGACCTGTTGCGTGTTCTTAGACAAGCGGAGATAGAAGACCAGGATCGATGTCTTGAGTGCCATCAAGGCAGGATTCTGGGCCGGCGTTAGTTTGTAGACCTCTCCCAACAGAAACGAGAATAGCCTTACGTAGAGCACAGAAAAGACATACTCCGACTTCCTGAGAGGAAGTCGGTCTTCGGCTGAGATGTTCGCATCATGCCTGCCCAGACCGAAGCTTGTGCCCACATCAATAGTGATGGTCAAGCCAGCAGCCAGGATCCAGGCTAGGATGATGAAGTAATCGTCCCAGCTCAATCTCCTCACGATGGTCGTTCGACATATTATCCTAGCAATGAAGAAAAAGGTTCCCACCACGAGAGTTGACACGGTGACGGCGAACACGGCGGGGCCTCGATCGGGGATTGCTCCCGTCGAGACGCCCTTCTCAGCCATGGTGGAAGAGAGCACCACCAGGCGCGCCTAGGGTGGTTTGGGTTGATAGTCGGAATAATTATTATAGTGAATCAGATAGAAACGCCATGATTCTTTGGTGGAGGGCATCTGGTGAGAGGCTGGAAGCGCTGCTATCGTGGCCGTGGCCGTGGCCGTGGCCGATGAGAGCGTCCAGGCGGATCCGGAGGCGTTGTCAACTTGATCCTTCTCCCTTGGAAATGGCCGGGACTGGTTTTCCACGGTCGATGAACACCCGGGTTCCCAGCTCAGTCGATCAGGCAGGAGGGGATTAGACGGGATACGGTCGGTCCTGGTTCCCTTGACTCGGAGGAAAGAAATGCTCAGGTGTGGTGGACGAGAAGTCGGCATCCAGAAGTGAACATCAGCGCTGAGAATGTTCGGAGTTGGGCGTAGCGCATGAGAGGCGAGGTCATGATGAAGCGATTGCTTGATTCATACACACAGCCTCGGAGATGGTCCGGGAGGTCGGGAGGTGGTGATCAGGCAGGGCGGTGACTTGGTGCGTCAGGAAAGTCGCCTCGTCTGCGTTTTGAGCCGTGGGAGTCGAGAGATGGGCTAGAGATCCGGCAGGCTGGTAGTCATGTGGGAATAGAGCCGGGAGGCTCAAGGCTAGAAGAGAAAAACGACGAGAACAGGCGCTGAGCGGTTGGATCTGGGCCAAGATGTCTTGGAGAGAGATGGAGATGGGATCGGTGCGACCCTAAGTAGAACCGGTCGGTCTGGTTGATGTCTAAAACGCTGCGGAGCCTCCGAGTCTAGTTTCTCATTACACCCCCACTCTGGGCTGGGCTGTCGGTGAGGAGGCGCGGGAGCAAAAGAAAAAAGAGCGTTGCGCCAACAGCAGGTGGGCGAGTAGGTAGCGAGCGGCAAGGCGGTGCTACTGTTTGCTGGCTGTACCCAACAGGCCGGTGCACTACCACCTGGGATGAGCCCTGTCGAGAATGAGAAAGTTGGTTTTCAAACAAGCAGATGTATGTATGTGTGTGTGTGTGTGTATGTATGTGCGTATGTATGTATGTGCGTACCGTAGCTTCGTCTCATTGTGTGCTTGGCGGCATTGCCAATGGAGGATGCGGAGGTGAGTGACCTCGACCTCGACCTCGACCTCGACCTCGACCTCGACCGGGACCTCGACCTAGACAGCGATGCTGCAGTCAGCAGCAGGCTGGAGGAGTCAGTCGGTCAGTCAGTCAGTCCGTCAGTCAGTCAGTCAGCCTTTGATGAGGCGCTGCTATCTGGATCAAGCTTTGCTGCGCCTTTGCCTTTCCCTTGGTCTGTCTGCCATGGCGTATGTCTGCGTTACTGCGCGATACGTTGCAGCAAACCAGATGAGGTGGTGGATGGTCGGATGGATGGTCGGATGGCCGGATGGCTGGATGGGGTTTACTTGCTCCAAACACGGCGAACATAGTCGATCCCCATTTCGAGGCTTTTCCTTGCTTTTATTACTTACAAAGTAGTACGTGCAGATGAGACATCACTTGGCCAGCACCGGCCAGCACCGGCCAGCACCGGGGGACAAGGGAGCACAAACAGCCCTCGGCGGGTTGAACTCGAGGCATAATCACGTAGCGATGACGTCCTCCACTGCCGACCCCGCCTGCCAAAGAACTCTGCCACACAGTACGTGCCTACGTCCTCTGTACGGAGTACAAGTATGGAGTACAAGTATGGAGTACAGGCTTCCCCACTGCCCCAGACAGGCAATCGCGCTAAGACCCTCCTGAGCCTGAGCCTCCGCCTCCAATTCTCTTCGGCTTCGATGCCTTCTCGGCCCGGACGGTCACTCTTCCTCAATACGAAACCTCCCTCCCTGCCCACCTGAACACTCTGCCCCTGATATCATCAGATCCGCAAGAGCACCACTCCTCCAGGCGCTCTCTGCACCGCCGGGGCCGGGGCCCCTGATGGCCTTGGCGTCCTCGCAGTCATCCAAGAGCTTCATGGCCACCTTCACCCGAATCAGATCCATCGCCTGCCTCGTCTGTCTTTGCGCCCTGGTTGCCCTGGTTGCCCTGGTGGCCCTGGTTGCCCTGGTTGCCCTGGCTACCGGATCCTGGTTGTCGGTGAATTTTCCAAGCTCGCGCGCGACCTTCGATCTCAAGTCGTCGCCCCCGAACAGTCTGGAGAGGGTGCCGACATCACTGGCCATGCAGGACCAGCCGAAGATTTGCGTCTCATCTTCCTCCAGTAAGTCCAGTAGCAGATCAGAAAGCTGCGTCACCAAGACCCGGCAGTGCTCATCTTGGCCGTCTGCTGACGTGGAACTCGGGAAGGGGGGAAGCCAAGTCCGCAATTTTGTGGTTGACGGGAGAACGTGATGCGTCTTCTGCTTCCCCCTCTTCTGGATTTCGTCCCTGATCTGGCGCACGATGCGGCCGTGAGTATTCTCCCATCCGAGATACCGTTTGGCATCCTGAATCTTTCGTAAATCTGGCGACAGATACACCATGAAGTGCTCCCAAAGGTCTGCATATCTCCCGTAGTCGTCCAGGTACAATCTGGCATGCTGAACGACAACGTGGTTCCTCATGAGTCGCAACAGGGTGACCGTCTCAGACTGCGCAAACGAACTGAGACGAGAGTCGAAGACCCGCAGCCAGTGCTGCACATCGGGGCGCTTCTTGAGCTCGACATCAGCCCGCAGCCTCTCGTTGAACCGCAGAATCCTCGCATCCGGCGCGATATGGTGCACGGCGTACGCGTTGAAGTCCTGAAGAAGCGAAGACGCGACGACCGGGTAGTAGCAATTGAGCGCAACCTCCCACGCCCGCAGGGCCACGGGCGTGAATGGGATGTCCTTGGCCGCGAATGGGGCCTTGTGCTTGTCCAGAAACAGCGTGATCCATTTCCCGTGCTCAGCCTGAGACTGATGGAGAATAGGAAGGACGATGCGCTCGACAAATTCGGTCCCCTCTGCAGCCGGCAACAGTGCTCCCATCAACGGTGGCATTTGCTGGCCGTTTGGAGGAACATCGCTGATCTCGGGCAAGATCCCAGTGGCTTCGGCCTCCACCCAGTCCTCCAGCCGTGGCGGCCGCCGCTCGTTGATGCTCTCTACCACCGGGACCGTCGTCTCTAGGGCACACATAATGGTGCCAATGGTGCCGATGGTCTCATGGGCCGCCCGGCCGTCCTTCGCCTCGGTGCGCAGGCTATCGAACAGGCTTAACAGACTATCGAGCGCAGCGAGGCGAATGTCGCGGGGCTGCGCGTTCTTGAACAACTCGATCAGCACTTCAGCAGCGGTTTCGTGCGGGATGAACTCGGCGTTGTTGAGAAGCTGTGCTAAATACTTCACTGTCGTCACCTTTCACCATGGACTTAGGCGGCGTGTGCTTTGCCGGCTCGGGTTCGCCCACCTGGACGTATGACTGCTCTTCTAGCTTCTCGCCGATCGCTTTGGCTAGGTTGACGAGCGCGTCGTGTGCCTCTTTCGCTCGGAGTTTCTTTAGGAAGCCGGCAGAAAGCAGCTCCCTGTGACAGGAGCTGGCGTCTGGCCGCTCCATGATCGTCTGCACGACTAGTTCAGACGCCATACCGGGTGTATTGCTCCCTGCGAGCATGGTCAAAGCCCGGTAAGACATTCGTTCCAGAAGATTGTCCTCTGGCTTGCGGTTCTGCACCTGTCGCCGCTCCGTGCCAATGCGGAGCAAGTCTCGAGTCGCGGCCGCGAGGAGCCCAGGCCCGACGCATCGAGTAGGTCCATGACCGGGCCGGAGATCTGCTTGAGGAACTCGATGTCCATCCACTCGGTGGCAGCCAAGAAGCCATTCCACACAATGGAGTGGATGTCGCTCATCGACACGCCCCGTTGAAAGTGGGTATACAAGTGCTGCAGACGCTGAATCCTCATCCTGAAGACTGCGGTGAATAGCGACGTGGTAGAGAGCCATTCGATCTCTTGGAAGAAGGGCCCCCGCTTCGCGGGGTGGTAAGTCTCGTAAATTGTCTCCAAGACTCGATCTGCCTTGTCGATCCTGTCTCTGGTCTCGTCCAAAGTCAGGCTACTCAACCCCTTGGCCGAAATGTCTGGGTCTGGTAGTGCCGATAGCAACTCAACCTTTTCGTCGGTGAGCACCGCGCCCCAGCCAAAGATCTTTTGACTCGTCAGAGGATCTCGTACGAAGCGCTGCTGCCAGAGGATCGTATCGCCATAGACATCCAGGTCGCCCGCCGCTATCGCGTACACAGCCGCCGCCTCCAAAACTATCCACGCCATCTTTGGCGACATGGAGACCATACAACTGGAGAAGACGCGGCCTCAAAAGTTTCGGGAACGTGTCGCGACGCGGCGCTGAGGTATCCATGAGGCACACTCTCGGGCGAACCAGCCAGGCCCAGCCGCGTGCCCAACACGAGGACTTCCTCGTGTACGTCGGTCCGCCTTTCCCACCCGTCCAGGGCGTAAGTCCAGAGTTTCCTGGCTCCATTCCTGTGCGTATTCCTGCGCGCGTCGGGATTTCTGACGAGTATCTCCAAGCCGAGCTGGACTAAGTCGCGGATTCGGAGCATCGTGCTCTCTCTGTCCCCGCGGGCCGTCTTGACCAATCGGTGCACCATGGGAAGCACCAGGTCGACTTCAACGGTGCTGCCCCATCGCTGGTCGGTGATCGTGCCATCCCGTCGACCGCGCAGGGCCGAGAAAGCGAATTCTCTGTCGTGGTCTAGGAACGTGTTTAGGTTAGAGATGCACGTCCTTGTCGGGTTGAGGGGCGAGGCCGAAGAGGTGGTCTTTGGCGCGCTTCTCGAATAGTCGTCGGTGGCTGCGCACCAGCTTGGTAACGTCTCGCCATCGGAAGAGCGGATTGGACTCATCGCGTGCGTCGAGAACGGCCTCGATGAATCCAGCAGAGCACGCCGGCAGCATCCTGGCGTAGAGGTGCTGGAGGGGCCGCTTGTCGTCTCGCACATCACTCGGGGACGGTCCGTTGCCGCTCCTGGAAGACGGGCTGCTGGTGCCGCCCGTGACGGCCGCTGGAGCTGATGACGCCGCACAGGTGCTTGACGTCTGCGACGGAACTCTGGGCGAAGAGCGCGAGGAGACCCTGTGTGTCGCCCAGGACGTGGGAAATTGTCTTCTTGTGCTTGCTGTGGTGTTTGAAGCGTCTGCCGAGTATTTTGATGGCAGCTGAGCGGATGAAGGCGTTAGGCCCGTAGTTCATGCACAGCGGCAGAACGTCGGGGCTTTCGCACCATGGGAGGAAGACACTGCAACTTGGTCAGAGACGGTACGTTCACTGTGTAAGTC
>MUZH01004051.1:0-38688 GCA_003012965.1 Juglanconis oblonga | reverse complement strand
GAGGAGAGGGCGGGCGGTTGGGTGCTTCTTGCGCCGAGGGATGAATGTAGCGTGGGGAAACGAGTTGGTGGCATTTCCTGCGGGAGAGGTCGAAATTGTTTCAGATGGAAAGTTGTGTCCACGATCGGGGCTGGAGGGGGAGGGGTGGTTGTCTGCTGAGAGGATGAAGGAATTGGGGCTGGCCTGATATCCTCGGCTTTCTCACTCACTTTGGCCGGTTTCGTCCGCATCTCGTTTTGACTGGCCTCAATTTCAAGGTACGTACATACTATGAGGTATATACGTGCTTTCCTGCAGGTGCTCGGATGAAAGCATCACCACAAACGTCCACCCAAGCAGCGCCCGGATCACCGACACTGCCCCACGCAGCGACCCTCAAACCGCCACCCTGCCTCATCGTAGTACCAATAGGGGGGTTTGTCCCATAGCCGCTTCCTGTATCACTGGCCGGCACCATAAACCGTTTCGGTTCCCGCAAAATTCAGCACAGCCGCGCTCGAATCTGGCACACTGACCACGGCGGTCCCGTTCGAGGTGATCGTCACGTACTCACCCGTCGTGACGTTTGACAGACGCACCGGCCTCCCCTGGTCCAGCTCGTAGTTATAGCTCCACCCATCCCAGCTGATGCCGCTAATCGCGTCGCTCCCATTCGCGCTGAGCCTCTGCACGGCCACGCGGTCGCCGGGCTGCAGGCTACCGCCCGACACATCGAACGTATACTCACGGGCGATACGCTGGGTGATGTTCGGCGAGACACCGAGCCCGGTGCCGCCGACGGTTGTGTTGTAGGTGTGCATGTTGATCACGATGGCACGGACGAGCTCGTTGGATGTGGTGGAGTAGGCTGCGTAGGCAGCTTCGGCGTCCGTGGAAAGGGGGATGTTGGCGATGGAGACCGGGGAAGTGAGGGTGTTGCCCAGGAACGCGGCGACGGCGATGTTGCCGTAGTAAGGCGGTTTGGTGCCCATGGTGGCATTGACGGTGTCGATTGGTTGCCAGGAGGCGTACTATGAGCATGTCAGAACATGAGGAGCAATGCTCATGAGGCGAGAATTGACTTTGACCTACGCGGTAGTTCGTCCCCATATGCATGTGCACACGCTTGAAGCCCACGGACGCACAGTACAGGTTGAAGTCGATACCCCACAAAGCGGCACCAAACGAGTTGGACAGACCGGGCTTGCCCTCGTTGTAGAGCGAGTTCGTCTCGCCCATGACAAGGGGAACGCCGCTGCCGGTGGGCCAAATCTGATCATACTCGGCAATATGCGCATCGACCGAGCTCGCTGTGCGTGAGTGGTTCAAAAGAGTTCCTTGAAGGGTGACGCCTGGGGAGGTGGCCCCGGAAATATAGCTGTTTCCACAGTTGGCGTCGATTCCACGAAAGACCAATAAGGGGGGAAATCCTCAGCGGTGTAGAAGAAGCCGGCCGGCTGGGGGAGGGGGACTCACTTGTGCGTAGACACCAACTTGACATCTGAATCATTATCCATTCCCGCCGCCCACGTCGCAGGCAGTTTCAGGGTGTTGGTGACACCGCCAAAACTCGGCGCCAGGTATCCGTAGGAGTCATTCGCCAACAGATCTGGGCAAGCCTCCTGCAGAGACGCCCTGATCTGCCTCGTCCCGTTCAACCACTGGCTGACATAGATACTCTCATTCCAACCCAACGGGGCCGGTGGGCGCACCGATCCCTGCGAGCTTGTCGAGAATAGATCTGGCTCATTGCCGTACTCCCACATCAACAGCTTCCCGCCACCCAGGGCCTTGCAGGCCAAGGGCACGGTGTCGAGCAGGGTCTGCCAGCCGGCGGAGTTGTTGCCGCCCAAACCGAGGTTGAAGCCGTGGGAGAATTTGACGTTGGGCCACTGTGCGTAGGACTCGAAGTAGCTGGGCCCGATGAAGATGGTGGTCGGGTAGTCGGACGAGCGGGCGTAGTTGAAGGTGCCGTTTAAGGCGAAGGGAAGCGAGGCATTATACAGGGCGTAGTCCTGCGTGTTGCCGCCAACGCGGATGTGCGGCTTGGTGCCGGTGAAGTTGCCGATGTTGTTGAGGAGGTTGTCTGAGAAGACGTTTGGTGCAGAGTTGTTGCCTGTAGCATGTCAGTCAGTTCTGCTTGTGTGACCGGAGAAGTCCAGCGGGCTCGCTCACCTGCGAAATCGGGGAAGGAAGAGAACTCGATCGAGTAGCTGACGAAAGCATCGGGGAAAGGCGTGTTGGACTGTACGAGAGGGCCACGGAGGCTATACTTGGTAGCGTCGCCCAGAACGCTCGTCGCAGCGACGACGGGGAGGAGGTGGTGGATCCTCATATTGCTAGATGTGAACTTTACACATGCGCACTCGCGACAGGGAGGGGGGGGGATTGCAAAAGAACGAACAAAAAAAAGGATTGAGAGACGGTTGGTTAGGAAAAGAAGTTCCCTAAACAACTGGGCGGGGATAACGCGACGGAAAACAATAGACTGTTTGCAGAGCCATGCCAGTCACTTGACGGTGAAGCTCGCAATTTGCGCCCTGTTCCTCGGGCAAAAGCAACTCATTCACTGTTGTGCAGCAATGTTGCAGTATTCACCAGACTACCATGACGCCAGCTGGCGTTGGCGTTTAGATCTCGGGGAACAAGATCTGCCTCCGTTGGAGATATTGCCATGGACCAGGGCTTGTGATTGATGAATTGAACCAGGACATACTTCCCCGCCTTGCCCGCATACACGTGTACATGCGAGAGATGTCTGGTCATGGGGACACGAGCAGTCCCTGACGGGCAGAACGGCTGAACGGTTGTCTCGCGTACTGGCATGTGGCTCTCTTGACGGATGACGGATGACGGATGACCGTGATTGTGTATCGTGTCCGACGCCTTCTCGAGACCGACAGCTCGGGACTGGACCCACAGGGCTTGTTGTCTGTGACACGGCGGAGAGATTCAACCGTCTTCGGTCGCGTGGATGAAGATGGACGCCGAGTTGGAGGAGGCTGCACAAGCAGGCTGCACAAGCAGGCTGCACAAGCAGGCTGCACAAGCAGACGTCCAGGGATTTCTTTTCTGGTCTCATGTCCCACGTCGTGGACTAGTTCCGTCAATGTTCTGTAATATGCCCGAGGAGAATGGTGAGGACAGCAAGGTTGACGATGGGCTGGCGATGGGTTGGCGATGGGTAGACGTCGCAGTGGGAAGTTGGACGGAGGTCCCCGTCTCGATCGGGCAGGTGCATCCGACCAGAGAGACCAGAGAGACCAGAGAGACCAACTGCCTCCACATACCGGCGGACAGGGGTGTTCCGAAGCCAACGTCATTGTGAGAAAAGGGCAAGAGGTTTCCCCAATAGCTTCATCAACGTTCTTGCAGCATCTTTTGTCTCTCTACTCTCGGCAAGCAGGCTCTGCAAGCAGACAACTACGGCAGCCGCCCCTGTCTCCTTCCACAAGTGCTTCGTCACATCGTCGCATCGTGGTCCGGACCGGCCCCACGAACCACACTCCACAACAAGCCGGCGTTCGGAAGGGATCGTGAGCTCCGGAGGACATGCCCAGCGAACGAGGACATCTTTAGTAATTGATTCATGACACCACCGGCCCGGTAGCGTATCGAACGGTGACGACCTATCAAACCCTCAACCATCCTCATCTTCGTCCTCTTCTCGCTCGCAATAAATACGCCACCGTGCCCCGCAGTCTGGTGCTGGGAAACCATTGTTTTCTCCCTCACCATGTCTCTTCTGTCTGCTTCACGCTGCGCCCCCCGACACGCCCCCAGACTCGCCCCCAGACTCGCCCGTTTCCAGACAAGCACATTGCCTGGCATCTCACTGGCCTCTTCTTACCGTCTCGCCTCGACCATGGTTCGCAAGGTATATAGATGTCGCTTCTCTCCACCCACTTGCCAGTAGCAAGCGCCAGTAGCAAGCGCCAGTAGCAAGCGGGAGCTGACAAGAAACCAGCTCAACGACCCCTCCCTCCTCAAGACGGACGTCTGCTACGTCAATGGCGAGTGGGTGAAAGCCGCCTCGGGCAAGACCTTCGAGGTCCGCGACCCGGCCACCGGCGAGCTGATCGGCACCTGCCCCGAGTTCGACGCCAAAGACACAGCCAAGGCCATCCAAGCCGCACACACGGCCTTCGCCTCCTTCCGCACCCAGACCGCCCGCCACCGCTCCAAGCTGCTGCGCCGGTGGTATGAGCTGATGAACGAGAACGCCGAGGATCTGGCCACCATCATCACCTGGGAGAACGGGA
The DNA here is from genome assembly GCA_003012965.1 of Juglanconis oblonga. Lineage (NCBI taxonomy): Eukaryota > Fungi > Ascomycota > Sordariomycetes > Diaporthales > Juglanconidaceae > Juglanconis > Juglanconis oblonga. The sequence continues at coordinate 34,447 of MUZH01004051.1, read as the reverse complement.
AACCCCTCGCTGACGCCAAGGGAGAGGTCGCCTACGCCGCCAACTTCTTTGAGTGGTTCAGCGAGGAGGCCCCCAGGATCTATGGCGAGACCATCCCCGCCACCGTGCCCGGCAACCGCGTCATGACCATCAAGGAGCCCGTCGGCGTCTGTGGGTTGATCACCCCGTGGAATTTCCCTGCCGCCATGATCACCCGGAAAGCTGGCCCAGCTCTGGCAGTTGGTGCCACCACCGTGACCAAGGCTCCTGGCGAGACTCCTTTCACATCCTTGGCCTTGGCAGAATTGGCTCACCGGGCCGGTATTCCCAAGGGCGTCGTGAACGTCATCACCACTCTAAAAAACACCCCAGAGGTCGGCCAGGAGCTGTGTACGAACCCGGATGTCCGGAAGGTCTCCTTCACAGGCTCCACCGGTGTGGGCAAGCTCCTGATGAAGCAAGCCTCGAGCACGCTCAAGAAGCTCTCCTTTGAGCTTGGCGGAAACGCCCCCTTCATCGTCTTCGACGACGCCGACCTGGACGTCGCCGTTGCTGGCGCCCTCGCCTCCAAGTTTCGCTCCTCCGGCCAGACATGCGTCTGCGCCAACCGCATCTTCGTGCAGAAGGGCATCTACGACGCCTTCGCCCAGGCCTTTGCCGCCAAGGTCAAGGACTTTAAGGTCGGCAACGGCTTCGACACCACCTCCACCCACGGCCCGCTCATCCACGACCGCGCTATCGACAAAGTCGACGCCCACGTGCGTGACGCCGAGAAGAAGGGCGGAAAAGTCATCCTCGGTGGGCAGAAGCGGGCTGACTTGGGTCCCAACTTCTACCAGCCTACGATTATCACGGGGCTGACCAACGAGATGGCGATCGCTACGGAGGAGACTTTTGGCCCTGTAGCGGGCCTGTTTCCATTTGAGACGGAGGAGGAGGTTGTCAAGATTGCGAACTCCACGCCGGTAGGATTGGCGGGCTACTTCTTCTCGAAGGATCTGCAGAGGGTGTACCGGGTGGCTGAGGCGTTGGATGTGGGTATGGTTGGTGTCAACACTGGGATAATCTCGGACCCGGCAGCGCCATTTGGTGGTGTCAAGGAGTCGGGCTTTGGCCGGGAAGGGTCCAAGTATGGATGTGAGGAGTACTTGGTAAGTGATGATGATGGCCTGCCCTGTGGTCAGATTCTTGAATGCTAACGTGTTGCTCCAGGTCACGAAGATGGTCACATTTGGTGGCATGAGCCAGCCTCTCCAGAGCTAAGAGCTCAGGTTCTTGGGTGGAAGAACGAAGCCGAAGTCAGGATAGCCAATCTGACCGATGTTACAACGAATAGCACAGCCATTGCGTTCCGACTGCTTGGGCATCTTCTGGACGCCCCACTCTCTCCACCTACATGTGACCCGCTTCTAGAGTGTTTTCAGAGACACTCAGACCTTCATGTCCGCCCTCGGTCTGGGCCAATCTCAACGCCAGTGGTGGCCTTTGCCAATCAGGGGTGTAGGTGCGCTGCGATGGGCTTTACGTGCAGGCGCCGCGCCTCCGCGGGTCGACGCCAATGGCTTTTCCCTTTCGCAAGCCTGGAGGGCGTTTGACATTTCGTTACAGAAAGCTCTCCTAGCTTGTAAACGAAAGAATCTACGCTTGAGAAAGTTCCAGAAGATGAGAATATTCATAGACCTTGAAATAAAGGAACGGGCATTCTCCAAGGCTGCAGCCACGAGGCCCTGGGCTACGCCCCCTCCCCTCTTTTCTTCTTTTTTTTTATTGAAGCTTGACGAGATAAGTAGATGTTTTTCTCCAGCGAAATCACACTTCAATGTGAAATCTGTCAGAGCAATAGATGGCAGGTTGTGTTTGCTTATCAGTGATTTCTCATATATATAAGTATATATATATATATACAACATAAAAGGGAGGAGACGGGTGTCAGGTGCGCAGACGGGGATGGAAAGTCACCTGCCACATTTACTCTCATCACTTCCCCGTTGCCTTGTAGTGTCCGATCTCACAGTGCTAGATTCTGGGAAAATATTCCTGACCAGAGAAGTCAGTTCTATTGGGATCCGACAACTCGGTTCGCTTCTGTTCGCGGCACCACAGACTGCATGCAGGTGGGCCCTATCCACCAACAGCAACACTCATCACGCACAGGGAGAGTGCAGCGAGCCCCATCTTCGAACGTTATCAATCTCTGTAAAAGGAAGCTGAATAGGTATCACATGTGATGCGTCCGCCTGGGATGGGAGCATCTCCGCCGGGCATCACTTGGTTGATCAGCGTATCTAGCTAATGAAGCAAGGACTCGAGGAAGTCCGGTACTTATCAAACAGCCAGAAAGCTACTACGCAAACTAGATTTTCACATAGATAAAATCACCGGTTTGGCGAAGGCATCCTCCACCACATGTTTCCTCCTTCAATGTGCGTCATGATGGCCCGAACGCCGCCACGCCCTTCTTGAATGTTGAAACCACATTTCTGGTAGAAGGCATCTGTTCCGCTCGAAGCAATCACAGAAGAGCAAACCCTATCCTCTTCCGCTCTCGTCATTCCCCATTCTACGAGGTCCTTGCCGATGCCTTTACCCTGATAGTCTGGATGCACACCGAGGACTTCCAGGTGCCATGAATCCTTACGGGCGCCCGACCACAGATGCTGGCTGAATGTACCCGCTCGCTCGAGCACATCCACCATTGCAGGATCACTTGCACGGTTCGGCCAGATGACTTCATGGACTCTCATGGCCCAGGCTGAGAGTGGCCTCAAGAGATTACCTGACGTTGACTTAGCATCCGGCCTGGATGCGGGCGGGCCGAGCAGGGTAAACTAGGTGCTGCGATGATGACGGAACTTGGAACTCACGCGGGTCGAACCACCACAGGTCCATGCTTGTCCCACCGGGGCCCTTGCGATGCCACTGCGCCGAACCGACAATGACCTCGCTCCCGTCCGTGTCCCTGACAGTCGTCACGGGCCATCTCCACCGGTAGTCCCAGAAGTTCGCACGAGCATACCGCAGAAACCAGAGCTCCATGTCCCGGGGGTACTTATCGCGGTGCGGGTGCATCACGTCTCCCAGGAGATTGTCGTCCTGGAAAGCTTGCGCCAGCAGGCGTGCGATTTGTGGCAGGTCGCCATGAGTAGCCTCACGTATTTCGTAGGTTACCATGTTCTTGGGCGCGGTTCAGATGCTGAAGAAGACAAAATAAGTGTTCACTGCTAGTTCAAATCGATGGGTCTAAGGGAGATTACTTCTACGCGAAAGAAAGGGTTGGAAAAATCTCGCTTTTCGCCGCTGGATAGTGCCGGCGCGATGTAATGGAAGTGCAGGATCGGAGGATTTCAGCAGGTCTAGTAGGTAATGCAAAAAGAACCTTCTAACTATTACGTGCGTGCACGGCCGGCCTCAATAGATACATCGTGCCGGGTATATAGCCTGCCTCCTGCGGGCTGCATCACAAGCGAAACTGGTCTGCACTGTGTCGTGACTGTGTGAGGATACTATACCCACATTGATAATCATGACCCCCCTCTCTCTCACAGCCTTTTCTGTAATGGCAAGCCTTCTGACATCAGTCTTACCAGTGATCATCGCATTCTGCTTTTGCCTCGGGGATGTAACCGATATACTGACCACACCTACGGGGTACCCTTACATGCAAGTCTTTCTCAACTCAACCTAATCGACGGCCGGTGCATCCTTCCTGTCTTCTATGATACCTAAGTCTGGTCCGTCGTATTTTGCAATATCACCATGGTCGCAACGGCCCGGGGCCTCGAGGCAGTTGTACGCAATCGCGCGCGACAAGGCTGCTCGCTTCCATTCCTGGTTCTCCCGCGTCAACATCAGATGGGACGTTCCTCTGAACTCGAGAACCACGACCTTCGTCACCTCGACCCTTCTCTCCTTCATCAACATCGGCAGCCCGGTTGCGCTCAACTCCATCATATCCTTGGCCACGGGAGCTCTCATGTCTAGCTATCTAACCTCGCTCGGACATTGGGGTCTGTTCATCAATCTGATCTCGGTAGCATTTGTCATCATCTTCTCCGTCTTCAGTTTTCCCCTCTTTCTAGACGCCCATCATCCGAGGATATGAATTGGTCTATTTTGATCTGGGGTGCAATTGTGGTTGTCTCTATTGCACACTATTAATACCGTGGCAGACACGAATACGTAGGTCCCGTGGAGTTAGGTACGTCAGAAGACTGGACTGAGAAGCCGGAGGTCTTGTGGTATCTTGCAAGCTAAGTACCTGCCTAAACAAAGTTGCAGGTTGTCCTGTAAAGTTCGTGAGACTCAAAGGAGAAGGTGTGGATTTCATATATGAGAATTAGAGAAGAGATGTTGTATATGGTACATTTTCCAGTTACCTTGAACATGCATCAGTCATAGTACTGGAAAATCGAAACCAATGACATGTGTGCTTTCCCGACAGAAAAGAAATGATTTGAGATTTGTTGATATATGGTTACTGTATTTCAACATGGACGTTTGTGGATTGAAGAGACAGCAACTTATATAATACCTAGGTACCTACCAGGTAGGTAAGTAGAGGCAGATTGAAAAATCGAGAAAACAGATGAGACTACGAGACAGACATACCTAGTCTGGAGTGGGTCATCTCAAGTTGGCTGGTGAAATGCAAACACAACCAAGCTTTATATGCGAGCATACATCTTCTCAATATCTTGTCGCTTGATATAGTCTCTATTCTGCTTTGAGAGTCCGCTTGGATCGAAGGGTCATAGCCTCGTGGGGTTGCCTCCATTGATGCAATCCCTTCTAAGCTCCCGAGGTCGCAGGCAGGCATCACTGAACAAGAGGGGTTTCAATATCCTCCACTCAATATATATTGCTGTACTTCAAGAACACAATTGAAGTTCTCTCCATCCAAGGCACAGGTTCCTTCAAGCTTGGCGCAGTTGACAAACAGGCTCAGGAGGCCAGTGTGTTTGGCTTCAGGGAGGCCCGTGCATCTAGTAGCTGCACTGCCCCCTTGGGCAGCATACAATTCGGCATTGCACCCAGGTTCCAATTCAAGCCAAGCAAGTCAGGTCGAGATGTCCAGAGAGGTTGAAAATGGCTGTTGACGTGGTGGTATTGTGAGATTTCCAAGACGGAAGCGGAACAAACCTCAGGATTCGCAAGAGGACTGCATTCGCAACTCTCCGGAACATTCTTGTCTTTCATATGGAGGATATCAGAACAAGCCAGATGCTGAAAAGAATATCTTAATAGCTAATATTGGCGCTCTAGAATTGACCATTCAGTACCATGTCTCAGATGCTCCCCAGCCGGAACTTTCCAACTCGAGATGGAACTGAGAATAAGAATTGCTTCTCAGACTGATAACTATATAATCTCACAGTTTTGACACCTAACAGACTCCAGACTTCTTTTATTCTCATCTCATTATCACCAAATATTGCGTTCTCAACCGTATAACTGTCAAATCCTGGCGAGACCTCGCCCTGCGATCTCGTCGAAAGAGATCAAGCATGGCCACCCCGGATCCTGCCTCTGTTACAACAGTACGATTGACCGCCTGGACAAATTCAGATCGGCGGCCTTCTCCCCACATCATCAGAAAGATGGGTTCACCTCCACTTGCTCCGGACTGCGCCGAGCCATGCGTCGTTGACACCATGACCATTGTTGAGGCAAGGACCGACCACGTTCCCACCAGCAGCGAGGGACGAGAACGACAGTCAAAACGATAAGGGTAGCAAAGAAAAACTCTACCATGACGACGATCATAGACTGGTTTCTTCTCCCGCTTCCAGCTTCCTCGCCTTTTCGACCTACTCGCCAGCCCGGCTGAGATGGACCAGTGGATGGAGCGCAAACGGCACTGAGGGTCGTGAGAATCTCGCCCATCTACGACACTTACAAAGGGCTTCAGAGGATTCACCTAGCTCCCTCTCAACCGAAAGGAGGTTTGGCCCGAAAAGAACCATGAGTTCATCCTGCAGGCATTCTTCAAGCTTGCCAAGAGCAGCGGAAAGGTCCTCACGATGCGAAACTCGTGCTGATCGGCAGTGGCCGTGACGATTTGGACCCTACCTAGAAGCGGGTCTACAAATTACGTGTTTTTATGTGCGAGCTGCACATTGAGACAAAGTTATCGTTGCGTCCCAGACCGCACACCCACTCCTCCCCTTCCGGCCCTGTCTCCCAAGCCCTGGGAGCCGACTGTTTGGAACGTCGAGCAGAACAAGTACGCGGGAAGAAAGCAGTGTCACTTGGTCTTGTAGAGCCTTTCCCGGGCATCGTCCCAAGGCTGCTACATTGTCCACTTGGCTGGCTCTTACACCATTACTACGATCCCCTCACCAGCACATCTTCCTCGGACAAGAACGACAGTGCGAACCATCCAGATCGTCACGAAGTCAAGCCCCAGGCAGGGAAAGTCATCCAAGAAGTGGGATGACAAGGCGCACCAAGCCCTGTGGGAACATCCTGGATGCGACGAGCGTCTCGCTCCCGCCAAACCCAGGACATCCTCAACCTTATCGGTCTATGGCAGGCCGCAACCATACCTTCTCCTCATGGGAGGGCATCTGGCAAGGAGTATGATTCCTATCTATCCTCTTCGCGACCTGTGATTCACTCCCACAAGAGCACGGCGGTTTTGGTGAACCGGGACTGTTACTTGGTCCAGCCTCGACCTCGTTCCTCACCAACTTCTCTGCTCCAACCTCAACGACCTCTCTAGGCTCAAACTGTGAGCTTAGAAAGTGAACTTATTAAGCTCACAAGCAGTTAGAGCCAACCACAATGGTTCGTAGCTACGTTTCGAGCCTGAAATTTCAACTCCTTCCAACCTCTCTCTCCTCTAACTTGGATAAACTCTTTCCTCCAACGTCGCCAACCTCTCTCCTCCAGCCTACATAATCTTTGTCCTCCGACCTCGACAATTCGTGTAAGGATGAACGCGATCATGCCTCTCATGATGAGCCTGCAGTCGAACACCAACGACTTTTAGGGCACTGAGGACATTCCAAAGGACATCTGAAAGACCTCCGCCAACGTCACTCCTCCTAGCAGCTCATCCCCTGTCGTCGTTTGGGGGGGGGGGACATAGTCTTAGTGTTGGCCATCTCTGGACATCAGGTTTAGAAGGCGTCGTCAGGCACTCAAATTAGGACCGTATGTAGGTAGAAAATATCATGTTCCCCACAACCCTCGAAGGAGCTTTCCCGACACTGTACGATGGGCGTGAGGCCCACGCCTGGCTTCAGGGGGGGGGGCCTAACACGGACACGGATGTAGACGACGATACAGTGAGCATTATGTCACCTTAGCAGTTAAACAAAGTCATTTTGGAACCAATTGATGCGGGTATCGATGAGCTGGCGCAGTAGTTGAGCACGACTGGCTTATTCAGGATGCTGACGCGACGGTAGGACTAATCTCTTGAGACCGAGATAAAGAGCCTAACCCTGCTACACAACTCATATTGAATATTTTGGCTCTTTGAGTTTGATTGTAATTCCATGTTTGTTTCACAGATGGGTACAGAAACCTAATCGGTGCTATTATCAAGGTTCCTCAAAATCCTCATCCGTCCCCGGCCACAGAACTTGTTTCTTACCGACAGCGCGAATATGGGCCATTGATGCGAATAACCAAACACCAGCCAGAATGACGGTGAAAACTGAGACAACCCATTCTATCGCTGTAGATCCCAGAGCTTCCCAAATAGTTAGGTGCCTGCGTTAATATATAGCCTATAATAATTTTTGCCGCTTGACCTGCTCCACCCACCCTTAGGTGAGTGGAGTCGGTGCCGCTGGGATGCCAGCCACACTAACCACCATGAGTACATGGTAATATGCGAATGGCACCTCAGCGCTCACCGGACTCTCGGACGAGATTGGGAAAAGATCACAGGGTGCAACCACACAATACTCCCTAAAACAATCAATAGCTCCGTCCCGAAGACGCCCGGATGAGCGGATGAGCGGCTCGAGGCAAGAGCTGCATGATGCAATGAAGGCATGCTATCAATGGAGAGGGCCCATGTACTATACGAGGATAATATCTCGCAGGTTCTGATACGCCGAGCGGCCTCTGTAGACTATCTAGTTAGCTCTCATGTTGTCTTGTGGGTGGGGCCCGTTGCGCAGCCTGGTTCGTCTGCATGTGTGCACGCAGATGAAGATGAAGCTCCGACTTATAATCCACCCCACCACCTAGGTAATTAATGTGGGTGGCGGCCATCCGGAGCTGTGTGGAGTTTCCCTTCATGTGTTGTGCCCTTGTTTCCAGGATCCAAGAATCTCTCCCAAGGTGACGACCCAGCGGTTGAAGATGGGTGCTTTTGCCCGTGATGAGGGCAGGGTGCGAGGTCGTCGGCACGCAGATCATTCCATCCTCTCGGACAATGTTAGTCCATACCTGCGACGTCGAGAATCATCAGTCAGCCAAGGCGACGAGAGCGACGTCTTCGAAGACGCTAGGGAAAATTGGGAGCCGGAGTCTTCTCCATTTGTGGTATTGTCGTCGATTCCACCTGACGCCAGACAGCCCATGATTCAAAATCCGGCCGCGTAAGTTCAATGAATACCTGTGGATGAACCAATTCTGTTGAATTCCGTGGGGCGAGCTCGAGGGAAGAATTCCATCGTTTTCATTGCCTCTGCGTTGATCGGGTCATCCCATAGCTGGAGGAAGCAACCCATCGGCTGTATCGCCTCTGAGTTGATCAGGCTATCCTATAACGTTCCTTTTATGTGTAAATTGGACGACAGCAGTGCTAATACCTAGATATTAACACGCACAGAGCGACTGTAATGAGGCAGGAACATCTACCACCACCGACCCGGCCTACGGAGACACCTTTGCCACTGCACCCCCCAGAAAGGGAACCTGTTGCTGAGGAGACTGATATCAGCAGAGAACCATCTCTCGCTGATCTAGATCGTCTTGTCGGGGAGCTTTCACGTCCTTCTCTTGTCGCTCCTCCCATCTCTACTGAAGCATCTGATGGTTCAAAGCCGGCCCCTTTGCCTCCTGACAGTTTCGCTTCGACAACTGATGAAACTAATCATACCAGGTACGACAGAGAGTGCGAATTGTGTAGGAGGCACGTTCGGAGTATATGGTATTGCAATGTCTGCAAGTTCTCGTTTTGTGACGCTTGCTGGGACAGCCAGTTTCTTCACAGACAGCCGGCCAGAAAAGAACATGGCGATATCCCCCACGAAAAGACGGACCCCACAACTGCCGAGAAAGTCCAGAATGTCATGTTTCCCCCGGTAGATGAGTGGACTAGGGAGCAGCTCTATCGAGATGACGAGGTCACTTCATGGTTCGGTATGATTCGAATTACCTTTACGGCAGAAGTTCCTCCATATGTGATAGTTAACAATTCTATTCGCAGGAATTGAGAGGCCAAGCGATTTCGGACCCCCTATGTTCCAAGACTACGGCCGTTTCGCCGAGCTGATGGCCAGCACGGACCCAATAAGGGACAGTCAAGGGAGCACCTTTGTCGAGAACGCGAGGTCTCTGGGCCGAGACAGCAGGACTCCAAGCCTGGTGTCCTTCGTAGGGCAGACGGGGGCTGGTAAAAGCACTCTGGTCAAGCTCCTAGTTGACTTCGGTCTTCTGGAAGCTGTGGGCTACTCTAGCCCTGTTGTAGGTCCACGTGGCGCTCACCTACCAACCTCTGAAGATGTGCACCTTTACATGGACCCTCGAACCGCAGACTCACAAGGGCCAATTCTCTACGCGGACTGTGAGGGACTGGAAGGCGGCGAACGCGAGCCGCTTGGCGCCATGTTCAGGAAGAAAAGATCCAAAGATATCGACGCCAAGGACAAAGCTCTCAAAAACAACAAGGTCATTTCGGAGCGTGAGCTGAGATGGGCGAATGGTCCCCTGGAACGGAGCAGAGAGTTCGCGGTGACGAACCTCTATCCTCGGCTTCTCTACACATTTTCAGATGTCATTGTATTTGTTCTGAAAAACCCAAGGCAAGAGTCCCCCGGGTGCAAGTCCATCGACAAAGTATGCTGACCTTTAAAGAACAGGGTCGTTGAACATGTCTTCGAGAGGCTCATCATGTGGGCCGCTGCGGCCATTGAAACGTCGTCCAACCAGCCTGTACTCCCTCACGCAATCATTGTATTGAACGCTTCGGAGAATGGCATCGACGAGAAGCTGTGGGATGTGCCAGCCAACACCGAGAGCATTCTTGAAGATCTTGACCGCACTGTCAACCGCAATGAGACTTTCAAAAAATGGGCACAATTCTGGAGAGAACGGAACAAGCCTATCAACACATTGACTGAACTGGTCCTATGCTATTACAGTTCAGTACAGGTATGAATTTATTCTTGTCTCAATAACCTCAGAAAACATGGACTGACGGAACAATAGATTCTGCGAGTACCTCAAGAAGGCCGGCCGAAACTTATGCAGCAGCAGATCGACAAACTCTATAATGGCACTCTCACTGCATGTATTGCCGCTCGTTGTGCAAGGAATCGTCTTCGAATGCTGCTTGATGTTGAAGACCTACAGGCATACCTACAGGAAGCCTTTAGTCATTACACCAGCACTCTGGATTCCCCGTTTGACTTCGTTCAAGCATCTTTTCGGAACTCCCCGATCCCGCCGGACTTCGGTGGAAATATCTTGAAACTCGCGCTCAATGTGATGGATATTCTGCAGTCGCGCAGTGATACAGTGATCGATGCTCGGCGTATCTTCTCAGAGCTCTCCTACATGGTGGCTTCCTGTATAATGCTAGAAAATGCGCGGCACAAGACCAAGGGTAAATTCCCCCCTCCCCTCAGCATGGACGTTCCGATGACCAATTTAGTACAGGTGTTGCACTGAAAATCTTCACGAAATACACAAACCACCTGGATGACGCACTTGAGAACTTCTGCGATCACCATTGGCCATGTGAGTTCGTCAACAGCAAGAAGCAAAGGTGCGTCAACGTGCGCGTAGGTCACCAGTCTAAGGGCCATCAATCCAAGGATGGCAAGGTCTTCGCAGCTGGCGACTATGTGTCCAGCTTCTCTTTCAACACTTACTATAAGAAGTTTAGAGACAGTGTCTACTCGTGTCTCGTCGCCTTGCTGAACGAACTAGCCTCGCGTGTCCAGCAGGGCTATTCAGAGGAAACCGCGGCTGCTATTATTCACCGAAACATGGTGCTGACAAATTTCTTTGTCCATACTACGACGGACGGGGATCGCCAATCGGTGTATGACGGTTTCCTTCACAGTCACACAGCCTGCTTCTGTTGCCTCTTCGGTCAAGCAGAAGTGCAATTGCCGTGTGGTCATATACTCTGTACCGCGTGTTTGACCATGTATGGGAGGCCGAGGGGAGATGTCGAATATGAACTTGACGGCTGTCCTATTGAAGGAAACACTCGGCTTCAGTCCTTGACCTCCAGCTGGAGAGTTCAGCTGAAGCCAAAATCCGCCGGAGTTCGTATCATGACCCTGGACGGGTGAGTTGCCCCAGTTTTGGAGAACACCACGGGTATCAAAGCACATTGAGACCACTGCTAATCCTGGTCATAGCGGTGGCATTCGAGGCATCGTTGAGTTAGAGGTGCTGAAGCGTATAGAGACAGCCCTTGGTGGGCTTCCTATTCGTTGCTTCTTCGATCTAATCGTGGGAACCAGGTTGGTGGCTGACAACCATACTGAAAAGCTCACTGCAATCGATACTGACCTAAGAAATCTCAGTACTGGTGGTTTGGTAGCACTGGGTATTACCACGATGAACTGGTCAGTGGACGAGTGCATTGAGAAATTCGAGACCCTCTGCGACCAGGCTTTCACGAGAAGAACAGGAGGCAGCTTCCCCATCATCGGGGCTATCGTCGATAATTACCACCATTCGAAGTACCAGACAAGGACACTTGAAGACGCACTGAGAACTGCATTCTCTAAAGAATTACATCTCTTCGGGGGACATCGCCCTGCCGAGATGTGTGGATCATCCCTCAAAGTGGCCGTCACAGCGACGTCTCTGGATGGGAACAAGACTTACCTTCTTTCCAACTACAACAGACCAGAATCTGGTCGTGGTCCGAGTAAGACCCCACAATCCCTCGTGTGGACATGATTGTTGATCAGATGCATGTCTTAGATAGCTACCAGTATCAGCGGCCCGAGCGCATCGACACCGAGTTGAAAATCTGGGAAGCGTATGTCCCGCCCCAATTTTGACGAAATCACGTTTGCTCTCGTTCATCGAGTTGTATATCTGACTTCTCGGCTACAGAGCTCGCGCAACGTCGGCTGCTCCTCGCTTCTTCAAGTCCTTCCATCATGAAATGTCCCAGAAGACGTACATCGACGGCGCAATTCATCATAACAACCCGTGCCGAGTTGCGGATGCCGAAAGGAAGCTTCTTTGGCCAGACATCGACGCACCCGACATTTTTCTTTCCATCGGGACAGGAGCTTCCATCACTCTCGAGAGACAAATAAGCGAGCGGATGAGTGCCGCCCGGAAAGGCATAGTCTCTCATGGTATGACTCTATACAACATCCTGAGGAAGAATATGGAAACGGCTCTGGACTGCGATAGGATCTGGGACGACTACTTTGCCTCTACCGTGACAAATCTTCTGCCGTCGGTCGGAACGTCTCGATTTCATCGGATTAATCCGCGCCTGGAAGGAGAAGTGCCAGGCCTAGATGAGAAGGATAAGCTGGGACACGTTCGCAGATTGGCTCAAGAAGCTCTGTCGAAAGACCCTGTGATAGATCGTGTCGCACAGCAGCTTCTTGCTTCTGTCTTCTACTTCCAGATAACTAATGTCTCGGATGGAGATGATATTTCACACTTCGTTCAAGGTGAGTAAAACTTGCAACTTGATTGACTGGCACCGCCGCCTCGTTCTTCGATGATTGGATACCTATAGGCAACCCGGGCTTTTTCGACCCCGCGTACATGATGGCTAATGAATTTCAATATAGGCAGAATCATGTGCAGACTTCCGCAGCAATCTTACGAACTCCGCGAATTGGGAAAGCACCTCCACCAGGAAATGCTCAAGCACGGACAGCTGAGCTTTGTTGTATGGGAGCACTCTAGTGTCAGCGTTCAAAGCATGGATCGGCAGCCTTTGCCTCTGAGCGTCATCGAGGCGATGATTCGCGAACAGAGATTCGATATGGGAAGACTCGCGTTTAGGGTCTGGAGCAAAGTTGTGCCCACGCATATCAATCTGTGCTTTGGCGACTCGACAACGTTTCCCATCAGCGGGTTTCCAAGATCACTGTTCACCGATCTAGTCCAGGACAACACCGCTCGCAACCACAGCCAGACGAATCTGCTCGGTTCTTCCACCAGACTTGGTGCCTTCACACGCGCTGCATCTCGGTATACGCATGGGTCCCGGCGATCGAAGAAAGTAGCAACCTGGGAGCCGCCTGAGCTGCAAGAACGCGCGAGCTTGACAGATCTTCGGTCATACGGCGACCCCAACAGGGTCATTGGCATGGATGTTATCAAGCAGCAGGTTCCTGCAGAGCAGAGCAGTGAGAACTCACCGCCCAAAGTGGATGTGGATGTGACGGGAGGGGATGATGGCATGCATCAGAAGCCGGTATCAGCGCAGGGGTCAAGGAGGGCCACGTTGCTAAAGGCCTTCAGAGCCTTGATGTGGCCCATTCGGGCCCATCCATCTAGCAGTGTTTTTGCAGCACTGTCGCAAGCGGAGGAGGATGATATGTCTCAATTCCTGGGATCTGGAGACGAACAGAAATGGAACACGCCTTCACTATCTGCGGAATCCGGCTCCTCTGTATCAGGCACTCCTAATACGCTGCCATCAACGATGCAGTACTACCACGTGGACTCGGCGGAAAACGAGATCTATCAACAATGGGTCAATCTTCTTGGTCCAAGTATGGGCAAATGGGTACCCTTGAATGGGCCTGGACCTGGAGTATATCCCGTGATACCGTCTCCGTCTGCACCTGAGTTGAATTCCGAAACACCGCCGGTCGAGTTGCCAGGAGACTTTGTTAGACGAGTCGAATTACTGTGAAGTGGACGAGTTTCAAGGGTTAAGTGGGAAAGCAGGCACATATCATTTACCTAGAAACGCAATAAGCTTGAGATGGGGATATAGAACCTAAGGAAGAACTCGAGCTTTATAATATAGGTAATATAAGCCCGAACGGCGGTTTATCCAAGCCCTCCTAGTCTCTGCAAGGCTATTTTAGAGTGTGAGCTAAATTGAGCGTGCACCTGCACGACCTTCAGCTCCAAAGTTGAATACGCCGTTATGTCACTGGACTATTATCAGCCGTACCAGACAGGCTTTTTCAACAAAATGTGTGTCAGAGAACAGGCCGAAAAGACCGTTCGAGTGAGAAGAAACACTATATTGATTGACGGATGGCCAGATAGGCATCGGAAATTTCGCGTCGTCCAGGATGTGTTCAATATATGGAGCCTGTGCGCTTGCCATCAAGATAGCATCCTAGGCCTTTGCATTGTAGATAAAGTGCCTTGTATAGCACATACCGATCGCCTGAGGATAGCTCATAAAACGTATATCACGGTCAAGGTTTGAAATAGCACGCAACACATTGACACAGTAAAGCCAACTAACGCATGAGAGTGGACTTGTTGACCCAGTTGGATGAATGATCGATTCCAGACCTACACCTCCTCTGTCCCCACCTTTCGTAAGTCTTCTGGTCGCCCCCACGCCTCCATGTACTCTTGCTTCAGCCCATTATGCACTTGATCAGCATCGCCCTTTACTACATCGATCACGGTCTCCAGGACAATGAAATCACTGGGGCCCGAATCATCTTCATCAAGACGGTTCCAGGCGGGAATAGATCGGCAGTGCCCGGGCTTAGGTGTGGAGTTGGTATTTCGAGAGCTTTTCTGTTCTGCTGTCAGTACACATATGAAGCCTTCTGATAGAGAGCACTTTTTTTTCGCACTTTCCTACGATGTGTGAAGTGGGAAGTCTTACTCTGCCTGGTAACCCACCTGTTCCACCGCTTGGTTGATGCGGCGGCTGATCGAAGAATCTGCTAAGCAGCTTTCGCAGTGGTGGCAGCGAACAGGCGATGATGCCAAGGCCACATTCGCTCATAGACAACAGCACCGTGATGCCTAATAAGTGTACTATTGTCGCTTATCAGTTCTTCAGGGTCCGGTGTTTTTCTCGCCTTCTAATGAATGTGGAATCGCCGTTTACTTACACAAATAGTTATCTGGATAACTTGTTATATCGCAGTACTTGTAGTAGAAGCAACGAATGGTGACGGCGATGCTAGCCAGCGCACCGAGTCCTAGAATGAGGATGGCCGCGACTTTTAAGCGCCGTCACATTTGTAGCTTCCTTACGATGAGGAATGGCACCAAGGCGCTGGCCCAGTCCGTCAGCACCTGCAAGACCGACCCAAAGTAGCTGACAAAGATAAAATCCTGCGACCAGGAGCAGTATCCCCTGACAAAGGCACATTGCGGTTAGCGAAGTACAGAAGCGAGACTAATAAGAGAAACCCTATCATCACGGAGATGACGAGGTGCGGAGGGTCAGGTATTCCGCACAGTTCCGGGTTCCAGGTCGCCGCGAGGGGCTTGCAATCCCCAAGTCCAAGCCCTAGACAGAGTATCATGACGGCGGTCATCACTATCACGTTGATGATAATTGCCCAGAAGTACTTTCTTTCAATACAGATCCGAAGCGTCGTAAAGGCAATGGCGAATTTCGTTGCAGTGGAGGCGAAGAAGTAGAGTGTGTCGAAGTAAATGAAGTATTGCTCAGCGCGAATCTTGAGCAGATCGTCGATACGATCGTCCGTCGCGCCATTCCCAAAGTAGGTTGAAGTAATGGCAAAAGCACTAGCCGGTATGTAGAATAGCTGATAAATAGTAACGTGGTCAGGCAGATACTTAGTTAGACTGTGCTTTGTTTGGAGGATCTCCGGTGAGACTCAAGGCGTTGGCGACTTACGTATCCAAGCACTGCGGATAGTCATGAGTCCCCCATCTCTTCCCATCATTTTCCAACCGCGCACACACCCACACACGTGCGCTGATAACAACAAATCCGATGCCCAAGAGGGTGTAAGTTAGAGCGTTGATAGCGACCCCGACGTCAGCCGGCCTGGATGGGCGGGTGTGCGTTCGCTAAGTCAGCAATCTGTTGTCCCGTCAAGGTAGACGCGGACATCCTGTTCTACTGGATGTTTACGTGACGTTGGTGTAGGACCGGGGAGGGGACTAGTTGCAGAGAGAGGCAAAAGAATGGTGAGGGGTTTTGTGCAGTGAATAAAATCGGAGAAGTTGGGATGAAAACAGATGTGGTGTTGCTAGGAAGTTATCTCGAAGACCTTCAAAGCTCGTGGATGGTATCGGGCCTAGAGTGAATATCATCGCTAATAAAGGGGCTCGTTGGAGAGCTGTAGACAAAGAGAACCCGATTTTTGGTCTCGCTGAGACGAAATTCGGGAATGTCCACCGGGGCGTTAAGGGACTTGGGTAGACAAAAGGCTCCCCGAGTACACGAGTGGACAATCCGAACAGCGAACGTCCGCACGTAAATCATGGAAAAGCCGTGTGCCCTTTTCATTGAACACTGATAAGCCAGGATGTCCAGCACAAAATCTCATCTCCCTGAGTTGCCGTTTAGCAAGCCGTTGACATGTAACCTTGAAGGTTAGCGGAGGCTAGGAAGCTCTGTAATTTTGATAGAAAATTTGCAACTAGCACTTGAGGACCTGTGGTGAAGCGGCTTACGGGCGGCTCAATGGGTGCCGCCATCGATGGCAGAATCCGTGTACCCCCGGCCGAGGGCGGCGGCCATCAGACATATCTACAGCCCGCAATCGCCCCGATGATTTAATCCGACATACATCAAACACCGGTGGAGGATCTTCTTCAGCTGTCTGCCTCACTCAGGCAGCTTCAGATACAGGACAAGAGCCGAGCCCGTGGTCAGACGAGGAGGGTTAGGTAGCAGTTTCCCTCTGCATGACATCTCACCGTGTTGTTCTCGTAGACTTGAGACAAACTAGATAGCGCTGCTGAGTCTGATTCATCTAGATAGGTACCTATATGTATTTTAACATCACAGACTCAATGCACAATCCAAAGATACTTATCGTTTTCGAGGCGCCAATTCCATGTCAGCAGGCGTTTATGACAAAAAGCTCCCTCCATATTATATCCATGCTCTGCTCATACCCACTTCCTCTGATTCCGTGTTACTCAGCCATGTGAATGAGGTGATACCGTTATAGCCGAGATCAGCTGCTCCTGAACTACCCGTAGAGTGGCTGACCGACCAAGATCTTAAGCTTGTCTGGCGCATGTCTGCAAGAGGCGAGAGTCGGGGGCCCTGAACGGGCTGAACAGTAAAGCAGAGAAGTCATGTCCTTCTTGCTTTGAGCCCGCACCTGCTGAGCATCCGGTGCGATGCCCAGGGCAGAAGTGCCTGTTTATATGGGGTGCCCGTTGTCTACAGAAAGTAAAACCCTGTATGCAGTTTTGCCCGTGTCCAGCTTGAGGAAGTTGAAGGTCGCTAGGCCCAGAAAAATGTATAGAGAGCAATGACGCATCCTACACCTGGGCAAGTGTGCCAGCCAAAATAGAGCTCGCGATGCCCTCACAGCCTCATCTAAGTGGACGTCAAGACCCACATTCCGAGCCTGCCTCTGCCAGCAACAGACCTACGAGCTAAGCCAGGTTCTCACGCCTGGAAATACCCCCTGGAAATACCCCCCATTCGTGGAGATCAGGAAGATACATACATGCTGTATATGCGACTCGTAGATCGATCAATTAATCAATGCACCAGTCCACATCACCAGTCGTCGTGGGCATACATGATACTAGGCACGTGCCAGGTAGCCAACCCGCCCGGCGCCCGCATCCACACACCCGCGGGCGATTCATGGTGATCTTCAGAACCCTGGCCGGTACTTCGTCCCCCAAACTATCGACTCTTAAGAGCTGGAAGATGCGGCAATGTATGATCCGCAGCCCCGTAGTTTCGCAGTACTGTATAATTCATAGCGTAGGGTTGCACACCGCTTTGCTTCAAGTCCGTGGGTGGTTCCAGAGACTGCTCGAGTCGTGCCGCCGAGATATCGTGGACATGGGAAGCCGGCTTGCATAAACAAAGTCGTCAGATCAGGTGAACGGGGTGGGGAAACCAGTTTGGGCAATGGCGGGACGCCGGATATGGATCAAGAATAGGCAAGCTGGCATGGATCGTGCGAGAATTGATCGCCCGCCCAAGAACTCATGGAGTGAGAGCAACTCGGATCCGAACGCAAGAAGGATAGTCATCAGCGCCCAATAGAATAATTGCAATCAAGGAATGAATGGCAAAGTTTGACAACACGAGAGGTTTTATTAGCTATTACTTTAGTCGATGCTCCGGGCCGCCTGCAGCGGACAAGTCCTAAAGTGACCTGACGCACACAGGACGAGGCCACCAAGCATGCGCCGTCCGTCCTACCAACATATCTCGAAACCAAACCCTTCCGTCTTTCTTTTTCCAGACATCTTTTTTTTTTGGTTGCGTTTCTTCGCAAGTTTTCTGCTGAAATAGTATGTTCCATCATCGTTGGTTTCCGTTGCCCTTCCAAACGACTGTCTTCGGGTATACTTCGGGTATCAAAACAAAAGACAAGTGAGTCGCAGTAAAGCAAAACTCAGTATTTCATCGGCCTCCCCAACCAGAAGAGTTGTTCCGAGACAAATGGGAATCTGGGTATCTCGAAATGCAAATCCGATCCCGTACACCCAAGGAATGGGTATCAAAAGTGTGTGCGGTGATGCTCTCTCATGCGACGCCTCCGTGTCGTCAACCTCGCTCTATTTTGTTGTCGTTCGTTTCCAACCAGGGCAAGTTGTCATAATTACCCTGTCACTTACGCCATCGGGAGTCCTCTAAGCTGTGTTGAGTGGACGCACCGGAGGCACTCTAGGCCGAGGCGGTGACGGCAGGGGTGCTGGCAACGGGAGTGTCCTTCGCAGGCTCGCTGGCCTCCTCAGTAGCGGGCGCAGGGACGGTCTCCGCAGGGGCGGCCTCCTCGGCAGGCTTGACCTCCTCAGCAGCCTCCTCGTTGATCTTGGCAGCCTCGGTGGCACCCTCAGCAGGCTTCTCCTCGGCCTTCTCGCCGGACTTCTCGGCAGCCTTGCCCTTGCCCTATCAAATTCTTAGCAACAAGCTGGAGATTTGTAATCCAGGGCGTACACTCACCTTGATGGTAGCACGAAGCTTAGAGAAGGGGTTCGCCTTCTCCTTGGCGTCGGGAGAGGTAGAGGCCTCACCCTCCTCGGTCTTCTTGCCGAAAGCGAAAGGGAAAGAAGACTTGCGCTTATCGGACTTGATCTCGGGCCTCTTCTCGCCGTTAACGACAGGAGCAGCCTCGGTGGTCGTGGTCTCGGCAGGGACGTTGGCAGGGCTAGAGACCTCAGTGCTCAGAGGCTCAGTTGTCTCAGGCTTGGGAATGACGGGAGCAGTCTAAATTAGCGCGAGGAGCGCACATGGTCAGCTTTCGTCCCGCGACAGGCATTCAGCGCCACATAAAAATCCGACTCACCTCAGCGACCTCGGTGTCCTTGGCAGGGGGAGCAGGAGCGGCCTCCTCAGCCTTCTTCTTGCCGAACGACAGTCCACCGAAGATGCTGCGATACAGTTAGCATCGTGTATCCTGTGATCAGTAAGGCTTGCAACATACCTAGCCCTCTTGGATGGAGTAGGCTTCTCGGCAGCCTTGGCCTTGGTCTCGGAAGACTCAGCAACAGGCGCGGTGGCAGCAGCGTCACCAGCCTCAGGCTCCTCTGCAGCCTCAGTCGTAGCCTCGGCAGCGGCCGGGGTCTCAGTAGCAGCAGCAGGAGTCTCGGTGGCGGCAGCAGAGGGCTCCGGCTCCTCAACAATCTTAGCTTCCTCCTTCTTCTCCTCGGTCTTCTCCTCCTTCTTGTCCTTGCCGCCGCCGAGCAGCGCACCGAAGATGGAAGCGCGCTTCTTGCTAGCAGATCGCTTGCCCTCGTCAGTCTTGACGTCCTTGGCAGCTTCCTCCTTGGCCTCCTCTTTGGGAGCCTCAGTGGTGGCCGCCGCGGCAGTCGTAGTCTCGGCAGCGGGAGTCTCCTCAACGGCCTTAGGGGTCTCCTCGGTCTTCTTGTCCTCAGCAGGCTTCTTCTCTTCAGCCTTCTCCTCTTTCTTGGCCACAGCGGGGGTGAAGGACGCAAGGGTGGCCTTGTACTTCTCGGACTGGACAACGGTCTCGGCGAGCTCCTTGGCCTCGGCGATCTTCAGCTTGAGCTGGGAGACCCAGTTGTCGCGGTCGGCCGCGGTTGGAGCCTTGAAGGTGTGCTTGTGGCCCTTGGAGCTCAGGATGAACTTGGTGGGACCCTCAGTGGTGGGCTCAGTGGCGTCGGCCTGGACGTGTTAGCAAATTATGGAGCGTGAATGCCGGGCAAAGGTGGGCTCACCAGATGGATAGCGCTAGTAGGGGCGGCCTGGTCAGTGCCCTTCTCGTTGATGAAGAGCAGTCCTTTGCCGGTCTCGCTTGCCCAGGCGGCGAGGTGGTGGTCCTTCAGCAGAGCGGGGATCTTCTTGACATCGACGGGCTCGGACCCAAACCAGAAGAACTTCTTGGTGTAGATGAAGTTCCTAAGCACTGGTCAGTAAATCGTTCGGTGTGGCATATCATTGTCCGAAGGGGGTAGGGAAGATGCATACTTGGGGAAGTTGCTGCCCTTGTGCTCCAGCTGGCCATTCTCCACTGGCACCACCTCCTTCTTGGTCTCCTCCTTAGCAGTCTCGGTCGCGGTCTCAGCGACAGCAGGGGTTTCGGTGGTCTCCTTAGCGGCCTCGGTCGCTTTTGTTTGGCATATATGGTTAGTCATGGGATCATAGTCGACGCTATCCTTGCTCCGCACAGACAGGCAGCCGGAATAGGAATCATCACATACCAGGGGCAGCAGTCTCGTCAGCCTTGGTCTCCGTGGCTGGAGTCTCAGTGGCGGTGGTCGCCTCAGTGGTAGGGGCGGGAGTCTCCTCCTTGGGGACCTCGACGGGCTTGTTTTCTTCGGCCATTGTGGATGATGGTGGGTGCGGGGGGTTGGGTATCTCTGAAAACCAAAAAAAGACAGAAAAAAAAAACCGAAGATTAGAAACGGTGAGTTGGAGCGAAACCAAGGGAAGGCCCTGTAGAGATGATGGATGGAGTGTTTCTTCCCGGTTTGGTGATGGATGGATGAGGTCCAAATGGGATGAGACGACAACAAGAAGAAATGCGGTTTGCAGTTGCAGAGAGAAAAGAGAGTCAGGAGAGGGAAGGACGGACGAGATTGGGTCGGGTCGTACTTTATTTGTTTTTGGGGGCCTGGGCAGTCCTTCACTCTGGTTTTGGCTCCTGGCTGCTGGGCAAGGAAAGGGTGAATGAATGGGCCTGGGTCACTGCCAGTCAATGTCAACGAAGATGCTTGCTCGTTTCCTGCACTGACCAGGTCCCTGTCTCCTTTCTCCAAGCCCCCCTGCAAGTCAGGGTCTTGGCCTGCAGCAAAACGGTCCAAGGTCCCCACTTACCGTCGCAGCCTGACCGTAATGACCTACTTTGTACTGTAACCTCGCCTATCAGTCGTATAGAAGAATTTCCATGAGTGGATATTGTGATAGCTGACGAGAGCAACTGAGTGGCATCGTGCAGGAAGAATTTCCACAATCATGGAACACGACAAAATGATATCGCGAAGGTGTAGTATGTGCTATGCAAATCGAGACGGCCAGGTGGTCCGTGCTGGCGTGTGTACTACCTGTGTGCGGATACGTACCGCAGTACTCAAGTACCGGCATTCCGAGTGGTGCGGCAGGGGTGAGGGAAGGGCGTCAGGAGCGCCTTTCATAGTAATGCACAGTAGGCAGGGGCCCATTGGACCCAGTTCCCATGCTAATTTCAACATTGTTGGTCCTGCTGGTCTGTGCTCACAATCTGGAAAGTTGTCGCCATCGNNACCAAGCAAAAGTTCGGTAAGTGCCTTTTTGTGGGGCGACAGTGGCCCACCGTCGTGACTCCAAAATCTCGGGACGGTTGACGAAACGGTAACTGGCTGGGTACCTGGGTACCTACCTCATAGCACCGTACCTACATAGTAGCACGCCTAGGTAGATATGTACGGAGACAATACAAGCCGGTTCAATCTTGTCCTGGTCACGAATCCATGATGCACCACCACGATGCACCATCACGATATCGATATACCTAGACCTCGACATCGATCTGCTGACTGCTGTTGCCATATTGCATCCCTTCGACGACAGACCACATGCAACGTCCTGCTAGCTGCAGCGCCATGTGATTTTAACCCACCATCCACCACTACCATCGAATTGGGTGTGGCCCTCCTCTGTCGATCGCCTCAACGGTCCAATCTTGTCATGACATGCTGTCGAATCATCGGAGAACTTGCGCACAGCCGCTCATCATGGGATGATGGGGTAACGATCGAGAATGGCACCTCCCGGTCCCAACGACGAACCACAGACGCCGCACATATCGCATCTGACAGAATGGCCTCTGCATCTGTGGTTGTGGCTCCGGACATGGCGACGAGGGAGGAGGTTTCCCTTCAGGAGTTCCGAAATCAAGGCAATGTCAGAGTGGACTGGACGATGAGCCCCTTTTCTATCCAAACACTATCTCTTCCCCATCTCGCGACACCCTCAAGCACCTCCCAAGGAAATTTGTACCGCAGTATCTGTCGCCTCATCTCGAGAAGCAATCAATCAGAGATCCACTAGACTGCAAGTGGGTTGGCAATGGCAACGCTCCGATCCTCTTGGGATGATCATTGGCAGCAGCCATGGCCGCGCCATGGCCCTGGCAGCATGGACTGTGTGTGAGACACCTGGGTCACAAGTCTCAAAACGGAGACTTTAATTGCAGCGGCGCATTACGGACGCGACTGCTCCACTGCAGGTGCGAGTGGGTGTGCAT
Source organism: Juglanconis oblonga (assembly GCA_003012965.1). Taxonomy (NCBI): domain Eukaryota; kingdom Fungi; phylum Ascomycota; class Sordariomycetes; order Diaporthales; family Juglanconidaceae; genus Juglanconis; species Juglanconis oblonga. The sequence goes on along the minus strand of MUZH01004051.1, from coordinate 11,492 downwards.
GTGCTGGCTTGATATGTCTCCCCGGCCGCAGCGCCCGACCACAGTCATGTCAGGGTCCCCTGCACATCCAAATTTCGAGTAGAACCCCCTGACGGCCTCTGACGGCCTCTGACGGCCTCTGATGGCCTCCTCCCATCTCGATGGATCAATAGAACCTCACAATATATTACTGCCACGGCCGTCCAGAGATAGGGGGTTGGTGCGAGGCCGCCAGTAGCAGCGTCTACTGTATTGAAGACTGTCATGCGATCGACAGGACGATGAAAGCTATTGTCCCTCGAGGATACGACAAAAGCTCGCGACTCTTCTTAAAACAGAGCAGCACAAGGAGTGAGGTAACCCATTCCTCGTATGCTTAAAGGACCTCCAAAACACCTCCAACCCCGGCCCCACTTTCATCGATCAACGACAAGCTCGCCAGAAGGGGAACAAACAGCCATCCTTCCACAACCGATCCGGCCTCGATGCCTCTTGTTGACGACTCCTTTTCTTGACCCACGACCGCCGACTCGTCCTCTCGGACGGCCAACATCCCTTCGAGATAGCTGCAAGCACGGGCCAGGCATGGGATACGACTTTGGCGATCCATGAGCTCTGCTGTCGTATAGCGCATGCTGCTTGAGCACTCAGGAGCATCTCGTTCGAGTATCAACAATCACAGGTCCTAACCAGTGTCCGCTGTGAGCATTGACAACGTCTCATGTGCTTCTATCTGCGGCTTACGCCCGGGGACCAAGCGACCAAGCGGCTGTCAGGCCACCATTACCATGCCTATCGCATGGTCCATACGTTCGACGAGACCGACGGGCTTGTGGCAATGATCTTGGGCTGACAGCCAGAACCCACTGTGTGAGGCTGAAACACTCAACAAAAGCAGCTTGCCTCGCGCTCTGAGGTCGTGAATCGGTCCCGGCGCCTATCAGCAGCTGTGCTGTACCGAGACAGACCCACCGGGCACCGGCCGCATTTCGATGGCCGCGGCTACAAAACGATCAGCAGATGCCGTCCGTCAACGGCAGTACCAGCACCAACGCCAACGCCAACGCCAACGCCAACGCTAACGCTAACGCTAACGCCAATGCCAACGCCGTCACCAACGCCGTCTCCTCTCGCTTCTCAACATCACGGGATAGCAGGCGAACAGCTGCAGGATACAGCCCGCGAGCATGTGGTTCCAGTTGTGAACGGCGAGGACCGGTACACTAGCACAATGACCCTCGGGACGACCTGTCAATATCGGCCAGCGCATGGACGTCTCCCGAGTGTTCGACGACGTCCTACCAACCCAATTCAGATCATATGATGGCATGGCAGACGAGCAGTGCCATGCTCTGCTCTACTGGTAGTCTATCGCTGTCAACTTGATGCTATGGCTCCAGTTCATCACAGAGATGGTCAAGCACAGACAAGGCGGCAATGCGGCATGGCGTCCAGGTAAAGTTTTATCTCGCCTTGGCTATACGTGGTGAGAACAGAACCGCCGCCGGCTGTACTTACCCCGGTGCTATTGTTTGAATGCCGGTCGGTTCCAGTCCTCAGCGTCACCCCTTCGTAGTCGGACAGAGGTAACCAGCCGTGTGCCTCACAGTGCATCGTGCACGCAGGTCGACGGCAACCAGCCTCTGTCATGGTTCCCAGCGTCGCAGCCGTTAAACGAACACATGCATCCAAATAGCAGCAAAGTGCTGTTGATGATAAGAACCTGAACCCGCAGAAACCTCAGCGTTTCAGGCCAATAAGATCAACCTTCGTGAACCACTTGCTCGCCAGCGGCAGCTAAATTAGCCCCTCTTTTAAACCTTGTGCGCTGAATCTTAGTCCAGAGGTTAAGCTCTAGGTTTCTGATGTACCTGGCATTGAAGCAGAATGCTCACCGCGATGTCATCCGAAGCCCGGGGCCGTAGGGCTTTGGCAGAGCTCAATCTCGTTTCGCCATCCCGTCGCACCATGCCTAAATGCCGCCACTCTTGGGCGCGCCCAGGTAAGCGTTTCAGTTCCGAGAATGTGTGAGTTGGCATAAATAAAGTCTCACTTCATCCTCGGAGCATTCTTCCGCAGTTACAGCCTTCGAATCTTCGATCGCTGTCTCGGCCGGCTGGTGCGCGCACGTATGGATTAAGTAGCATCGATCCTCCTCATCTTACATGCCGGCTCCCAAATCTCACCATGTACGTAGATAATACTGCGTATGCATGCTTTGACACCGCAAGTTTCATATCTTGCTTACATGTTCAAATCGCCCCCTCATCCCCCTGTGTTCTGCATGCTTGATTGTTTCTCCTCTGTGCCCGTCCATAACCGTGGCCATCGCTCACAACTCTCTGGGGTGTGGCGTAAAACATCAGCAGACCTCTACCTCGAACATCGTACGACAGACAACCTGGGCTTTCCCCCTGCAAGACCCCAACCGTATACCAATGCCTGTGGGGACCTTCTCTTGGTGGATACTGCGGTAAAGTTTCGCTTGGCCCGGTGGGTATCGCGGCCGGCGGAAACATTGTCCAGGGGCATGCCATGCGTCCGTCGCTGCGGCCGCCTATTGGGCGGCCGGGTTTTTTTTGAGAATTCGGGCGGGTCTGCGTTTCTTATCACGGGCCTTTCTTTCTCGAACAGAGCACTGGGCGGAACGTGCCTTTCGAGAGGGGGGCCGGGCCCTTCGATCGAAGAGCCTCATCGCAAGGTCTACCAATACGCTGATGATGCATCCATCGTGAGACCGTCAAGCTCGTCCAGCGGCTTCTCTTAAACTTTGTATTATGCAGACAAGCAGCTTGCAGAGCAGCGTAAGCAGGCCCCCTGGCATAACAAACTGACAGGAGAGGAAATGCCAAGCATAATGCGCAGATGGCAGATGGCAGGATCTTGGTACTAACCACCGCCAACCGTTACGACTCATCCTTCGAGATGGTAAGTGGCTGTACCGTACAGGAATAGATACGGAGTGCACGACCGATCTCTAGAAGTTTATCAGATATGCTTTGCGATGACCGCTCACGAGAGCGTCCCGGTCTACCCATGATGTCAGCCCCCGCGCATACTTTTCCGGCTTGTCCTACTGGGCGTCTTCTTGTGAGCTTCTTGGCTTGCTTCGTGCTCGAGTGAGCGTCTCCATCGCCCCGGCAAGCATATCTGGACCTTGTTTGATGCCCGGCTATCTTGTAGATAGTACCATGAGATGGCCACCAGACAGTGAATCGCATGGCCGTAGAACACCCAGTCAATGTTGAGCCGCAGGGCGTGAATGTCCACGGGTTTACCTAGCCAGGGGCTATCGTTTGCCCATGGACTTAAGTGATCAATCAATCCGACAGGACTGACCGCTCTTTGTATGTGCCTGTCTGTATGCAAGCCGTGACAGAGGAACATCTCGCCATTGTCCTCTATGTTTTGGGTGGTAAATCGATAACGCCCGCCGGCATGACCTGAGTCAACCACAAGAGGGTCATGGACGACAGTGGTAGGTATGCTCAGGGACACTACCTTGGTATTGTCTTCGATGTGACTGCACAACAAGGTCACGAGAGAAACGCTGACACACCCTCTTGGAGTTCATGCAGCCTCCCATGCTTTCCCCAGTTCAAGATCCCGGAGGTGGGTGTGTGACGCGAACTGACACCGCTGGATCTAGATCGGGAGACGGCGAGTCCTGTGCGTGCGTGCTCCGGAGAGAACACCTTTTTTTTTTGGACATCTGTAACAAAACAAAGCTGGCCGGCAAGACAGTATCTCCGAGTGGCTGCCCCTCTCCTCGAGATACGCTTCCGTACATCATGCAATATGCATGCTTGACTCGCCATGGCCACAGGGTATGACGCTGGCCTGCATGGCTCTGCATCCCGAGGTGGTGTGCAGCCCTGGCAGCAGCCTGCAGCAAGCTCCAAGTTTGTCTTGGACGTGTGGTGCTTGGCAGAACGAAGAAAGACGTTCGAGGACGTTCGAAACATGCAGATAGATGCCTTTGGAAACAAGTCCTCATGCAAGGCGTGGTCGAGGTCACCCGGCCTCTCAAACGTTTCTGGCGTGCAGGATGCATGTGTGGCAGGGCTAAGCGCACCTCTGGGCAAAGAGAAGGGGGCTGCCGTTTTCTCCAAGCGAGCCGGCTCCTCGGCTGCTCCTCACGGAGAATTTGTCCTCCACCACCACCACATGTTCTCGTGCAGCCTACATCCACCCGCCGCCTCTTGCGCTGCGCTTGTCTCGCCAATCGCATATTTGGCTCTTATCTCGGCGGAGCGTCATCCGGACCCGGGGGTGGCCAGGTGTTGGCGCTTGTGTCGGCGGCGTTCAAACGGCAGGGGCGGGTGGCTGACAAGCGAATTTGCTTGTTTCGCTTTTTGGGTGGTTGTTGGCAGATTCTCGGGTGATCACGCCGCAGGCGTACTCGTTCTTGTCATGGCCTGGAGGGAAGACGAGGAGGGACAGTCGTCGGCTCGTAGAAAACCCCAAGAGAGGCAGGAAAAGGGACGCGTCTGCCAAGTGGCGGCGGCGGCGGCGGCGGCGGCGGCGAGGCCTTCTTCTCATCTTCAGCCCGTCTGGTCGGGTGGCCGGACGCCATGGTGCGGAAGTTGTTCTAGCGGCTTGAACTTCGAAGTCCATGTCCAGGCACTCGCTGGGTTCAGGTCCTCCCTTGGTCTAAGGGCCTGGAGGATAGACAGGGCAGCGGCGCCGGGGCTTGGCTTCTAGTAGTATTGGTGAAGTCCTTGAGCCGTTCCCAAACCCTACACTCTCAGTCCCATACCGAGGTGCTCTCGCTGGGATCCACGATCTGTTTATCATGTGAAGGCCTGGAGAGAGGCGAGGAAGAATAGATCGGAGGGGAGCTTGTCGAACTAGAGACAGTAACAACTTACCGGGTAGTGCAAGAAAGGACGATGAAACACAACAACGAGCAGTTCCGCTCTTTATCTTCTCAACCTTCTGTGTCTGCTTGAGCACGAAGAGGCCTGTCGTTGAAGCTATCACCAGAAGTCGAGCTTCAAGGACGAAGCCGAGGGTCTTGCTGCTTGGACGTGGTCGGCGGTGGAGTAGAGGCAGGGGTATAAAAGCAGGGTAGGAGGACTGTCGAGGACGGTCTGGCGTTCGGAAGCCATAGTGGCGACAGTGGGGGCATTGGCTTAGAAGGAAAACAGTGGTCGAGTACGGGAGAGCGGGGGCCGGCGAGGAATACGGCTGCCAAGTGCTAGCGAGCGACTCGTCTGTTTGTCGAGGTGGCAGTTGAAGGAGGGCAGCTGTGGAGTCTTGACTTCGCACAGGACGTTTTGTTCGCTGGAGAGGTTGGACAGTCGGTGTATCGACTCCAGGCGGTCAAAGAGGGGCACCTGCGACCTACTTCCTCGAGCAGTGTTGATGACTGACCTCTTCCGCCCTGCGTACGTTGGTCGGTGTCGTAGATGGTCTCTGGATGGAGAAGTTGTTCTCGTTGAACGGCGGCTCTGCTGTAGATGACTGTAGTTGGTAGGGGACGATCACGGTGGCATTCCACGGACTGTGCCCTCGTCTGCTTGGTTCTGCCATTCCGGACGACTTGCCCCGTCCGTCTTGAGAGCAGTTTCAAGGCATGTCTAGCAGAGTCCCATCATCGGAGTACCAGCACGGTGAGCATTGCCTGTTGCGAACTTGCCTCAGGAAGGCGGGGCCGCAGATGGTAGTTGCCTTTTCCGAGTTACGGATACAGAAGCTGTGGAGTAGTGGTTTCGTTCAGGAGGCCAGGGTGCCTCAAGGATCTATGATGTCGAGGATTCTGTCAGTTGAGGCCGCCACGTGGTAGCGTTCCGTGCCCCCTAGTAGTCTTGAACCAGCCTCCATACCTTCTTTGTGCTGGGGCGCCTTTGTGAGGCCGGTACTAGGAGGGAGGCTAAGGTCGTCCTTCTTCCCGGGTAGTTATCAAGTGACAGAGCCCACCGGATCCAGGCTTCTTGCCAGTGTTTAGGCAATGTCGAAATAGGTAGTGTCCGGCCCCAGGCTGTCGAGTGGCTAGCATCTGAGCTTTGATATTTAGCAAACAGCAGCAGCTGGCCGGCTGGTTTTGGGTTGTTCGAGGCGCGGATGGGCATTACTTGAGAGCCTGGTAAAATGGCCCATGATGTTAGCTAGGTAGACTCTAGGGTGCAACGATCATGGGTGCAATGATCATCCGAGCCAATCTTTTGGCTTGGTGACTTATCTGCTATTGCACGGAGGGGCTGGAGGGTCCATGCCCTGAGCTTGGTGCCGGAAAGCTGCGCATAGGTGCAAAAGGTATCATGTCCTCAGCGGCCTGTTGTATTAACAGACACTTGTCCTCAAAGTCCGCCGACTCGTTTCGGAGGTCACTACTCCGCTGCTTTTGGAATGGTTGAGGTGTTATCATCGTCGTTGTCGCCGTTGATGTAGCTGCCAGGGGTAGTCCTTCTAGACGCCAATAAGGTTCCTCCTTCTTTCGTTTGTCTTGAGTGTTGTGACATTCCAGGTAGTGACCCCATAAGGGTGATGCAAAGCCTGTAGTCACAACTGGGTGCCCGGGTAAGCTCCAGGGAACCAACTCCCTAACAATGGTGGTGTGCCCACAGACACCTGGGTTTCTGGAAACAAAAATCAGGCCCTCACAGTGAATTGCTTGTTTACATTTGCATAGAGAGAGATATCTCCACAGAACCAGGATGACGTGCTCAAACCATCACTTACGAAGGTGCCAGAAGTAGGTTCGAAGCGACGGTCTGGTTCGTTCAAAGCCTCAATCCATGACTGAGCTTCTATGATAACGGTTAGACCATCATCCTGTTTTCCCCGTGAGGACAGATACTTGTCAAGTAGGAGGAACTGCACTAAGGTACGTAGTAGTATTGAGCATAATTACTGCAGCACATCTTGGTTAGGATTGTGCTAAATTCTGTTTGCAAAATAGAGCGGAAGTTGGACGCAACTATAGCAATAATAGAATCATGAAAGGCAGAGGCATCCGGGAATCGGGCCCTCTGTTCAAGCTTGAGCCTCGACATATGTATGAGGATCCACACTCAAGTCGACCTTTACCAAGGCTTCGCTCCACGTTACTGTAAAAAAGGCTGAAGTAGTTATGAAATCTATCATAGTCTCATTGAAAAATTCCGCAAACAGGAAGTGAAAGGAATCAACGGTAAAATATCGATAGTCACCTCACAGTGTTGGCTCCACTCTTACGATGTACGCTATCTTCTTAGTCCCACAGTCTGGCACATTCACTGTCATTCCAGCAACGGATTTTCTCCCCTCCGCCTTCTGGACGCTGTCTCTGTAACTATAAAAGATCGCCGCTCCCAGTCTCCGTCGATCGAACTCTCTGTCCCTTCCTTCCTCCCACCAACAACCTCAGCAAGCAAGGTCCTTTCACCGACGGGTCTTCAACCAGCAACTTTGATTTGTCACAGCACACTTCTTCCTCGACCCTCTTTCATATACCTCCTACCTTGACCTCCTCCTCATACTTCTTCTAGCCCTCTTACAAGGTCTCCAAGTCATCACGCCAGTCCCTTAGTGCGGACATCCGCGACAACTTTTGACCGGTACTCTTCACTTGTTTGCACGATCATCACAAAAGGTACGTTACATGTTTTATTGAATCCATCTCTTCTCTCTTCATCACCAAGCCGACCAGCGTCTGGCCTGGTCAACATCATCATCCCCCGCGATCCTTATCCTCCCCTTTCCCAGTCCAGCAGGTCCAACAGGTCCAGTTTGTGCCCGCCCTGCCTTGTTGAGGGAAGCGCATACTTCCTATCTCGATATTTTTCAAAGCTGCCCGACGAAGAGACCTTTGAGTTATACCAAAGTGTTACCTCGGGCACATATTAACCCTCCCCCTCTCCTCTTCCTCAACACTCAAGAGGCTCTCCGCTGGGAAGTTCTCCCTCGGACAGTCTCACCATCAACATGTTCTCTGAAAAGACGTTTCCTTTGGAAGACTTTTGAGTTATTCAACTGTGGCCCTTTACTCTGATATCCATTCTGGGTTCGGCTGCTTGGTCATCCTTTTTCTCCTCTCACATCCATCACACACGCCTTTTACACCCACCCCACCTTTTTCCCTCGGCCCCTTCTTCCAGCTTCCTTTTGATCAAGTTCGAGTCTCTCTTAGTCTCTTGAACTCATCTCCAACCCCTCCTTCTTCTCTTTCTTCAACCATCATCCCATGAAGCTTGAGTCTTTCTCAGCTTCTCACTGGGTGCCGTTTCAATAAGACGTCTTGCTACCACTTGCATCCACAAGACTTTTGCTTCTTGGTCTTATTATTCACTCCGCATCACTTCATCTGCTTTATACTTGTGGAAGATCTTGACTACGTTGCCTTTCCGCATCGGAGCAGCTTATACTTGCTGCTCTTTTCGATCATCCAGGTACTGATATCAAGCAGAAAGAATGGCTGCAGCAGGTTTTGACGTCGCCAACTATGGTGGGAACCACCGCAAAGCCAACCAGTCAGCCCTGACTTGGATGGGCAACAAGGGAGGGGCTAGCATGAGACCAAAGACCCAGGCTGAGATCGAGGCTCATGCTCAGTTTGGCTTCTATGGACCATCCATCGACACCCTCACCAACTTGATTACTTCTCCCCCAGGATACAACCGGCTTCGACACCGAGAAACGCTTGAGGCCATGCGTCTTATGAGATACACGGCGGACGGTGCGGGATGTCTTCTCGTTCCGCGTTTCGGACGGAGTGGGCCTGATTCTTACGCCTCATCCATCAACAAGGACTCCGCTGCCCTTCCTCATGGGACCGCGACCAACGCGATCGAGGCTGCCCAAGCCAACAAGTACTATCCTCACCAGGAGTACAAGATCATGGATGTAAGTGAACCCCAATTCCCATCATTTGCCGATCTTGAAGGCTTTTAGGATACTATAAGTTGATACTGACCAAACCCAGGCGGCCATGAAGTGTGGGAAGAGCTTTCCGCGCCCGGAGCCCAAGAAGGCGGTCCCAGTCAGAAGCAACAAGAACCGAAAGAACCCTGCCCGGACCCTCCTCGACGTCCTCGAAAAGGGAGAGATTGCCGAGATCATCCTCGCAGAGCTGCCATACACCTGTCGGGATGCGCTTTCTCGGACTTGCCGCAACGCAGCGTTGAACGTCAGCGAATTCAAGACCTTTTGGAGCGTAGACGACCTGGATCTTGGCGATACGGAATTCACGGATGAGGAATGGCAGAGCATTGTCGAGGCCGGAGAGGTTTGGGATGTCGCAGAGCCCCGTGGTGCGAAGGTAAGCTTGTAACAACTTGTCATGAAGCTTCAGTCCATATAGAATGCACTTGGAGTGAGATGAAGCTGACATTTTCTTACCAGAACCTGATGGTGGCGATGAGGGGTGGTGACTTCAACCCTTGGACCGGATTCAGAGACCACAAGACCTACGTTCGCATCGCCTCCGGCGTTCTTCGACTCCTCCGATCTTTTGAGATACGCGGACACTATGTTCAGCACCTGACCCTGAAAGGTGTCCCATTCCTCGACCACAAGGTGTTGGCTGGCATCCTCGAGTTCTGCCCGAACCTCCGAACGCTGGAAATTGTCGGCTGTGAACAGTTCACTTTTTTTCAGGTCGCTCCGTTCATGAAGCTCATCGCCAAGGTTCAGAAGGAACGCAACACCAAGATCTATGTCGACATTGCGCCACTGTTCGAGCGCGGTCCCAGATGGGCAGACTTCAACTCTGAGAAATTGGGCGAGTCGACGTACGTCCACAAGGGCACTTTCGGCGTGACTTATACCGACTCCGGATGCAAGACCGCCACGGCCTTCTGGATTCACCTATTCTACCACATTCTACCAGCGCTGAAGGGTAAGTTGAACAATGCTTGATCTGAGATGCCATGTGCTAACTCATTCATTGCAGAGGCTGGTCAGCTGCACATGATCTACGCGTACCACTCCATGTTCCGGCAATGGCTTGAGGCGCACCCGCTGCCTGATCTCTGCATCCCTCTCATTCTCAGCGCCTATGAGCTGAATTCGAAGATCGAGAAGATGATTGCCGGAGCAGAGAAGGAGTGGGATGCACGACATTCTGATGAGCAGGACCCTCCACCCTTCGAGAGGTCGGACTGGTCCCCCGAGCTGCACACGGAGGTGACCCGGTTGCGTGTCCTGATGCACTGGGTCCTAGTCCGGGCCACTTGTGGCGATGGCGGCTATATTCAGACCTCGGACCGCAGCTACTATTCTTGCAACTACCAGTGCACCGTGTACAACTACACGGAGCACAGCCTGCCCATGACCTGCGCCGCGTGCGACTTGTCCCTTCCTCAGCTCGCTTTTAGCTCCGGACAGATCTGCGAGGGTTGCAGGCTTCAAGCCAGACACTACTCCGAAATTGATCATCTGAAGCAGATAAAGAGGCGGGCGACTGAAGCGCTGGGTTACGGCGGGGTCGAGGAACCCTACCGAACGAACGCGGAGTCCAACTTCCCCTTCGCTGCTTTCAAGGAGCGCGACGAGAACGGCAAACTTCCTGTCCAGAATCGCTTCGGTTTCGTGAAGATCGTGGGATGGGTTCCCAGCTTGACCAGGTTCATCCGCGCTGCTTCGCAGATGGACCACGAGGAGGACTCGGCTCTTCGCGCCAAGGGCCGGGTTGAGCTCTGTCAGTATGATCACCCGAGCGATGGAAACCCGCCTCTGGATGCCAGCACCCGAGAGGTTCTACGGCGCCAGCCCTACCGGCGTACTCTCACTCACGAGGAGTACGAGTACTGTGGTCGCAGTGGCTGGGAGCCCAAGCACCAGGTCCTTCATGGACGCTGGTAAGGGGATCATCGCATGAGACAAGTGCTTCGTGGCTACTGCTTTCTCGAATGGTTGGCACAGTTTCTTGGTGCCACAGAGCGTTGAACATATCCCGAGAGACGACACACGGATTCTACATATTGCCGAATCCAAACCTCCCACGTTTACGGGAGATGCCAGCGACTTTTGCCTCATGGCAGCGCGTCAGCGCATATTTCTTTCTCGGTCCTCAGGATCAGCGCAAGTCGGACAGTCATTTCCTCTGTCCAGGTACGGCAGTATTTTCTACTTTTAATTTGATCACTAGCGCGGGGGGTTCTGGCTTATTGTGGCCAGGACGACTACATAACCTCGAAGCGCCATTCGGCCATCCTTCTTTCGACGGTTCGGCCCAGCGAATTTGGCGTACGCGCTTTCACGACTTTTACGGCATATTTTTCTCAACCAGCGAAATGATACCCCGCAATGGCGAAAGAATTGGTTGGCTTTGATCAGGCAGACACGTTCGGTCTGGAATCTTTGGTGATCCCCACGTAGGATGCTGGGCTCGGCCTGGGCTCGGCCAGGTCTCTGTCTAGATGACCCAGACGGTTGCAATTTTGCATCCAATTTAACTACGGATCTGCCTAGAATGGTCGGGCTGGCAGGAATTTCTCATCAGCGCTCTTGAGTCACGGAGGATTTGGGGTGCAAGCGGGGGGTTGGGGGAAATCAGGTTGATGCTTCTTTTTTTCCGAACTAATTAATCA
>MUZH01004050.1:0-38489 GCA_003012965.1 Juglanconis oblonga | reverse complement strand
CTCCCCCACCGATATGTCCCCTCCCACTCAGCGGGAACGTGCTGCCCACATCAACTTGCAGCATGGCCTGGTCTCTGAGGACGATCTTACAATCGCGCCATACATCAGCTAGTTTGCCAAAGACCGCTTGTCCTGGCTTGGAGGAATAATGCCGCAGAAAGACCGACTCTTCGCCGTGTACGTACGACACCCTGATAGCTTCCCTCCCACGGGGCACTCATGAAGGGATCGCAGACAAAGTCAGGCCTAGAGGCATGAGAGACAGCAACGAAACTTTAAGCAAGCATGTGAGCGAAGACACTTGAGCGTCAATATGGGACCAGTCAGAAGATATCCATATAGGTTGAGGACTCGATGATGGGGTATCATATGAACGGAAACCATGTGAGAGGTTGTGTAAGCTCCCGAAGTTGGAGCGATGCGTGGTTGCAATTTTCTTTTCGATACCAGCACCCGAGAGTCGCCGAGAGCAGGGTGAGGGTTTCTCATTTTCACGCGGTGCTCTACCAGCTCGGCACTCCCTGTGCGTCGTGTTCTAGATCTCCTGCTGGCTTGTTTTCCCATCAATTGCCCTGGCCGTCTGCTCCATGATGAACTTAGCAACAGCGAACCTTCCCCTCACGATAGCATCACTGTGGTATGCCCGAGGAACGACAAAGGTCTCGAACGGAATGCCGACCTCATCGCATCGCTTCTCAAGCTCTTTCGTGTGACGTTCGGGCACAATCTCGTCTCTCCCAGCCTGTAAAATGAGGATGTGGGGCAATTCGAGACCTCTGTCCTTCCGAGCTGCAGCGATGGTGCCCAGATTCCGGTAGCTGTCGAGATGATTGCGGAGGAATGGATGAAGGTACTTGTAAGGAAGCCACTTCTCGGGATACAGATCGCCAAGCATCTCTTTGACAGAGAGGAAAGGGGTCTCAAGTATCAGTGCGTTGGGTTCCAGGTGCGCCGGGATGACTCCGGCCGCTGCAAGATTGGTAGCAAATCCTGAACCAATACTCTGGCCCCAGATGATGAAGATCGGCTTCGTCCTGTGGACGCCATGCTCGTCTTTCTTGTAGGTGTTGTCGTGCAGCTGGGATATCCACTTCACGGCCGCCACGGTATCGTAGTTGATGCCAATTTCAGAGGGACGACCTGCGGACGTCCAGTAGCCACGATAGCTCAGACCCACTTGTGTGAAGCGGACCTTTCCACAGTCAGGGTACTTCTCCGCAAAGCTCATCTTGATCTCTCTCAAGATCCATGAGTGGTCTTGCAACCTTGGAGGCAGAGATGACGCGTTCCCTGTGGCCTGCATTCAGCCATGGGGGCGAGAATTCAAGGGAGGCACCACGACAGACCTTGACAGTACAGGACATACACATGATGAGCGACCTCGTTGTCTCCCGAAGAATCAGCTCCTGCGGAAACAGTGGCTACAGCCAGAGCCAGGTCTGTCCTATCGATCGACCTCATGCGGAGCTCTTTCCACTCGATCCCGTAATTTCGATTCTGATAATCAGAGATCTTCTCAAATCGAGCGGTAGGAGGCATGTACGGGCAGTAGATGATCTTATTCTGCAGGGAAACCATTACGAAGCTCTTCCAGGTGTAGAGCGCGAGGACCAATCCGGTGAAGATCACAGGCGGAAGGAGAAATCCGGGGATGTGAATCTGCCTCTGGGAGCAGACGTCTAGGTTGAAAAGCCCATAGCTAGTTCTGCGTGTAGATGGATTCCGGAGAGGGCCTAATCGGGCGTGGTGATTTAATCCGGCAGTGAGCAAGGTTGCTACCGAGGCTGCTCTCGCCAACGGAGGGTGTAGTGGCATACTGCTACTGATGCGTCATTTGAGAGATTGGTATAAAATTTAGATATTATGGAGAGGGTTTTTAGGGAGGGTATGACTTCTGACACCCACTTGTGGAGGGTCGCCAAGGTGGAAATGGAGAGTTGAATCGGGAAGACGATTGTGATGCTCCTGAAAGCGGGAAAGCGCAGCTGAGCAGATGAGGGTCAGTACTTTATATTGACCCTAACCCTCCCCCTAACCTACTTCGCAGCATCCTAGTTAGGTAGGCAAGCAAATGGGAGATCTCGGGCGATACAACCAAACCCTACCTAGGTACCCAATGCCATTTTGAGCGGGCCACTTCATCACTGCTCCTCCTACAAAACAGTCGAGATATTCTTGACCAGCAGACACATGGACCGATAGATTCCGGAAAACGTCGTGGGTTCAAAAGGTACAATGAGTACCTAGGTAGCCACTATAAGTGGAAAGAGTATTTAAACCAAAACGCTCGGAAATAGAAAATGGCCTCGAAAGGGAAGCGGGCTAGTATAGCTTCTGCACCGTCCTCTCGCTTGGGCACGAAGACTATTTCGACGGCGATTCGTAAGAGCAGCTTCCCCTGCTGGTGTACTTCACATACTTTAAAGGTGTTACCCTCCGAACGAACTGTGTAATATTAATCTTGAAGTTCTGAATGTCGACGAAGGACAGTCACGACGAGTACCCCGCGCCTCCTTAGTCATCCGGCCGCATCGGAGCATGATACTGATAAGAGTCTGGACTTGATCATGTCGACACTCTTCGGCAAATCGCATATTCTTTGGGACTGCAGAAATTATAGCCAAGGCGGAAGACAGACGAACTCATCCTCGGACCATGGCGCTGTCGGCCCTCATCCTCGCCCCATCCTCCCTCCATCTCCCTTCTGATCCCCTCCACATCTTTCTCACCCTGATCCTCACCCTCACGCTCTCCTTCGCCATCTTCCGCCTCACCCTACACCCCATCTCCCACATCCCCGGTCCTCTCTCCCTCAAACTAACCCCTCTCCCCCTCCTCTGGCGCTCCTACGTTGGGAATGAAGCCACCTACCTCACCACCCTCTTCGCCCACCACAACACACCCATCCTCCGCATCGGCTCGAACGAAGTGCTGATTGCCGACGGCGCCGCCCTTGCACCCATCTACAGCGCCAACGGCGGCTTCGCCAAGGCGGCGTGCTATAAGAACTTCGACATTGACGGGTTCCCGTCGCTGTTCTCCGCGCTGGATCAGGCGTATAGGGCGCCGAGGGCGAAAAGCGTGTTGCCGCTGTTCGCGACGGGGTCGCTAAGAAGAGGGGAGGAGAGGCTGAGGGGTGTGGCGAGGGCGCTGGTGAGAAGACTGGAGAGGGAGAAGAGGAGAGGGGGCAGGGTGGATGTGCTGGATCCGGCGAGGAGTGCGGCGGTGGATGTTGTTTCTAGTTGTCTTTTCGGGACGAATTACGGGGGTTTAAGGGATGAAGAAGAGCTGGGGGCCAAGAGTGACGGGGAAACAAGGTTGAGTGCGAGTGAGTTTGTGAACACATTTGTGAGTGTTGGAAGGTTCTTCTTCTTGCCCAACTGGACATTTGTAATGCTGGAAAAGGTCACTGGATATCTGTTTGAGACGCAGGAGACGATGGAGAGTTTCGACAATGTGCAGGTGTTTGTGGAGAAATTAGTGGATGAGGCAGATGTGGAGGACGGAACGTACCAGGCGCGGATGCTGAAGGTGGGCCTCAGCAAGAAGGAGGTCGCTGCACAGGTGAAGGATCTCGTGTTTGCCGGTACGGACTCAAGCGGGATGAACTTGAGTACCTTCTGTTGGCAGTTGGCGAAGCATCCTGACATGTGAGAGTGATAGATCGATCGACTTACTCTCTGATGACAAGACTGACACGTCAACAGCTACATCAAGGCCAAAGCAGAAATTCTTCGAGCGAAGGAAGACAACCCGGATTACGATCCGTCATCGCTGCCTTACTTCCGAGCCTGCCTGAGGGAGACCCTCCGCCTGAGCATGGCGAACCCGACCAGGCTTCCGAGGGTGGTTCCAGAAGGTGGATGGGTGTACACACCATCCGCCGACCTCTCATTCACAAACAAGGCCCCAGCGAAGACGCAACCGCAAAAGTCCTACTTCCTCCCAGCCGGCACGCTGGTGTCGCTGCAGATTCACACGCTGCACCACAACCCGGCAGTGTTCCCCGACCCCTACATGTTCAGGCCGGAACGTTGGCTCGACTCGCCACCGGCGCAGCTGGAAAGGATGAGCCGGGATCACATTCCGTTCGGTCTCGGCAGTCGACAATGCATCGCGAGGAACCTGGCTATGATGGAGCTGAACATGATGTGCGCTGCGATTCTCGAGAGTGAGGTGCTGGATGGGGCGAGGAATGTTGGGGAGCGGGTTGAGATTTTGGAGTGGTTTAATAGCAAGGTTCGGGGAGAGCGGATTGAGATCGAGTACTAGGTATGTACCTGCTTGATAGCGTTTGCTCGACTGGGAAAGTTCCGCGGAACCGCAGGTTGTGAACCGGTAAATGTGTGAGGCCCCCGGCCCAGCTGCCTGAGCGTGGTGCAACCGGATGAGGCGGGATGAGGGAAGAAGACTGCAGAATTACGAGACACGGAGAGACACATATAGAGACATAGATATAGCCATCTGCAGATGGGTAGAACCGCGCAAGGTCTGAGAAACGCCTCCTGCGAAGAACACTGTGAAAAGAAAAGTGCCGGGTGGCGTACTGATGATGTGTCCGACTGTGCAGTTGTAAACGAGGCCAGCTAATAGTCAGCCAGGCCAGCCAGGCTAGGTAGCCAGGCCAGCCTCCTATTTTGCCCGCAAGACCGCTTGGACCTCCTAAGATCCCCCTATCAGCAGCACTCGCAACCCCTGTAGACTCCCGAGGTCTTTCTTCAGCTTGCACTCCCTTGCTCACGCCCCTGTTACTCATCAATTTCAGCAGTGTCACACTTGGACGGATGAGTCGACCTTGACCGAGAACTCGACCAACCAGCGCCTCCAAAATCCCGAGTTCTCCACATTTCAATCACGTGAAATGGCGGTAGGACCGCGATCCGGCCGCAAGCCCAAAGCATCTTTCCACTTCCCCGTCGCGGTTGGCTCAAACGTCCACGCGTTATCTCTCACCATGTCCCGGGCTGTGCCAGGGCAACCTTGAGCCAACCAGGCCTTTTGCTTGCTGATCAACGCCTCGATGCACCCAACGCAGGCATCTCGCCGAGACTCGCAATCTCAACCTTGGAAAATCCTATATAAATGGTAGGCAGCATCCCGCCCGCCCGCCTTGTTCTCGGCTGAAGAATTCTTTTCTTGTCCTTCCTTTTCAACTAGTCGGCGTCAGGTTTCTTGCCTGAGGTAGGTCTGCGCATCTCGATCAAACAACCCGGCATCTTCTCAGCGCATTGCCCTTTTTTCCTTATTTTGTTTTTTTGTCATTTTTATCCCATCTCACCTTTTGCCCTATCACGATCCACGATCGAATTCCGGTTGCATCGAGAAGTCTCACCAATCCGCCATTCACAACCATTCACACGAGCTGCGATCCAACATCTGTACCACGATTTCCATGATCTAGGAAAGGGAGGCGGGCCAAGATGTTCAGGTCGAACTCCATGAAGCAAAGCTTCTCCAAGAGCTCGAAACCTGGCAAGTCGAGCTCGTCGTTCACCAAAGACGCCGGCGTCTCCAAGCGCCGTCATGAGCCCCGACGTAGACCAACAACCGCGACGAGTGCATCCACTGCAGACTCATCGCCAACAACCGCGAGGTGAGGACTTTTCAGGCAGACTTCTTTCCCCCGATGCAACCCATCAATCTGACATTTCGCCGCTTGTAGCGGCATCAGCCCCATCATCACCCTCGTCGTCGGTCACGAACAACGGATCTTCGCCGCACACGAAGATGTCCTCACCCGTGCACCCTACTTTGCCAACGTCTTGAAGTACAACAAACTCGACTCAAGCAAGCGCATCGCACTCCCCGACGAGTCGCCCGAGATCTTCTCGTCGGTCCTGGAATACCTCTACAAGGGCGATTACTACCCGCGCCTGGTGCACAGCAAGAGGCGGAACTCGTGGGAAATTGAGCCGACTGAGGATGTGCGTGGCTCGAAGAGCGAGTCAACAGTCTATCACAATGCCGCAGAGGGACCCCTGTTGAAGGATACGGTGATCTACTGTGCGGCGGAGAAGTATGGCCTCGAGGAATTGAAGCGTGTTGCGCTGCGGAAGCAGGGACTTCGTAAGTCGCATCCCATGTCCTATCTACCGCATCCACTGCAAACTTTGGTCTTTTCTTCGGTGCTCTGACTATATACCATCGACAGAATCCGGCATCCAGTGCAGCACCATTCTCTCGTCCGCCCGCTACGCCTACACTCACACGCCCGACACGGACTCCAAGCTGCGTGCCCATTACCTCGCGCTCATCATCCGTAGTCGCTCCACATTTAAGCGCAGCGGCACCATGCAGCTTGAGATGTTCAACGGTGGCAGCCAACTCTTCTTCGACTTGTTTGTCGCTCTCTGCAATCACGTCGATGATGTGTCCAACGCCCAAACCTCGCCGCGCAGCAATCGGTTCATCTAGAATGGTTTTTCGATGGCCTTCATGTCGTTTTCTTTGCTACTGATCTTCACACTCGCCTCATCTTCGGAAACCTTCCAAAAAGAATACCCCTCAGCATCATGACATTGCGTTGATTCAATGACTAATGTTTCCGCATCTAAGTTTCTGGTTTCAAATCGTTCAGCTCATTTCTGGTTACTGTATCACTTTTTTCAACTCACAAGAATGAAGGCCTACGGGCGTTCAAAGGACTCGGCGTTTATGCGGTATCGAATTTCCCCACAGTATTTCCGATCTCTTTTCGTTCAAACCCACTGTATTATTATGTTCTTGTCACGACGAACCATGCTACGACGGAAGGAAGACTTTAGGATGGGACGGGTTTAGAATTCATGAATGAGGCATTTATACCCTGCCGTTGGGCAAGTTTAGGAGGAGATCAAGTATGCAACGGCGGGGTCTTTGCTACGACGGAAACGGGATTTTCACTGGCAGGAAGAATAAAAAAAAAGAATCGCGGAGCAGACAAATCGGACAACACGTGTATCACTATCATTCTTCACTTTCGTTGAGGAAACGTTGCTCTGAGTGCTCTCCATTAGGTAGTAATCTTGGAAAAGAGAGGGACGTGGATGGAAGAGCCAGAGTCTTGCAAATTAAGTCTGCTTCTCAAACCTCACGGTGCCTCAAGCCTGATTTATGAAGCGTAGAGAGTACCATCGTAAACAGTAAAAAGACCCTTGATAATTCCCAACCAATATGAAACCCGCCGTCCCGCGGCGGGAAGGCCGTCCCAGAAAATCCACTCTAACAAGCTCGGTCTGCGGGTGAGTTTCCACCTCACTCACCTCAATCAACCTTGGAACGCAACAGATTCGCCAATTGCTCAGTCCCGAAGTGAGGCGTGCACCCACACCACACCGGATGCAGAAAGGGAAATCCTCACCCCGTCACGCGCTCGCACACCAGTACGTATGATTCACTTAGCCGTGGTGTGACTCACTCGAGAAACGTCAAAGCGGTTGCAAGAGAACCCTTGCCCGATTATTTTGCCTCGGTCCCGTTCACTAGCGTTCACGGTGGGTGTGAATGGGGCGGGCGAACCGTGCGAACTGTTGGGGAAGGATGGCGAAGGATTGGGGGGACAGCACGGTTGGCAAGGGCTTGTGAGGGTTGTTGGTGCAGGTTTTGATTTGGTTCTACTAATAAAGGAAAAATATGAGAGTTAACCACACGAACCACTCCGCCCCCGGCCCCCCGCCCCCAAAGAAAAACCAAGATGTTTCCACAAGGAGAAATACAGCCCATAGAAAGTTAAAACAGCACCACAACTGATATGTGATCTGGATGTTACTCCTCACAGCCGCGCCAAAGTACTTCCAAGGGTGTCTGGGTGTTCGAAGCTGTTCGGAATTGAGTTTCCGCTCGAGGGTCTTTGCAAGCGATGCTGACCGACTATCCACAATAATGATTCTCGGATGAGGTAACAACTCCCTGAATGTTACGGCATGATTTGCCTCTCTTGTTAGTCGGCCCAAGATCCAAAACTCAGTCTTTACCAAATGTCTGTCCCTAGGTAAATCCTGATTCCTTGAGTTGGTAGTATCCACCAACGTGCCAGCCTTTGCACAACACTTTCAACGTATCTCCATGTTATCGGGTTGTTTTTCCTTCCAGAACCTTACACAGTCCGCTGTAGCTTTGATTAGGAAAGACAAGCTTGCATACCCCGGTCTATGATAGTCATCGTGTTATCCAAAGTAAATTACATACCCACCTGCATGTGCCATGTGGAGGTCAGCCGGGACTGCCCACAGGATCTTTCAGATGGTCGTTTCCATTCGAACCCAAAGGGGCAAAAAAAAAAGAAGAAAAAAAAAAGGAAGGATTGGTTGAGATGCACTGCAATGATCTTTCGATGGCACCTTACACACCCAACCTGGCAGCTTGGACTCATTTGCAGCTGGAAGGGGGGTGCGATCATTTTGTGATACCGGTGGGTGGCTCCTGATCCGGACACAATTTTTAACTATGTGACAGTCTTGGATGGACGTGGAGGTCAAATAATCATACCTTGAGAACAATGGGGTAGCCTTATCATTCCAACGCTGTCGAGGCTGGAACACCCGTAGGGACCGAAGTGAATTTTTCCCCCATGGCCGGGCGGCCCTGCGGTCTGCATCCAACGTCGTATTAAGCAGGGTATTAAGAGTCATAGTCGAATGCCACCCAAGAAATCTACAAAACAGGATAATGAAGATGTCCACCCACATGAAGATGGCGCATCGAAGCAGCCTGCATTCTCCGTTCCGTCCTGTATCATGTCCGCCTCCACGGTGCCCACTTCACCGCCTCCTTCGGTGCAGTTATCTCACCACCGAAACTCCATATCATATAGACCCCACCCACAACGTATATCAGAAAATCATCATCCCCAATCACTGTCTGTACTTGGCGGACATTTCGCTCCTGCCAGTTCCACAGCGTATCGGCATTGCTCGAGCTCGGGGCGTGATTTAGGGTAACGTCAAGCCCGAAGACAATCAGATTTCGCCAGATCTCCTGTTCCTCTTGCGATGTCGGCCAATATGGAAGCTTCTCACGAGAAGCTTTATGCCACCTGACGAGGAGTCCTTGGGATCTTGTCGATGTGGTATAAATAGGGATATTGTCGACTAGTGTGCTGTTTTGTGCTTCTTGAGCTGCAACGCAGCACCGTAAAGCTGTAACAGGCATACCAGCCTTCATAAAGTGGTGTGCGTAGCTCGCATAAATCTCGTTGTTCCATAGGTGGATTGCGGCGGTCACAGGGGCCCAATGGGTGGTGCTGTGTGGAAGATGGTGACACATTACCTTGAACGCCTTGGTATGGATATTGAAGCACACCGACACAATGCCTCTTGCGTTTCTGCAAATGCAGAACGGTTCTACTGGGCTCTGCAGATCTGTTGGGCAGAGCAAGTCGTGAGGACCCAGATACACAGAGAGTAGACAGTAGCCGCCGTGGGAGTCGCACCTATCCCAACGCAGATACTCGCTGACCTCCTTCCACCGCTCCGTTAAATATGAATTGCCATGGTGAAGAGGGTATGACTGCACGAGCTTCCCGTGGCCGATCTCGTGGACAATCAGCTTTCCTTCGTGCATAGTCACAACGAAGAAAACCTCCGCAAGAGACGGGTGGAGGATGAAGTCCAGGAGCATGCCGTTGTCCTTGAGACGCAGACCCTGGCGGCGTGGGGTGTGAAAGTGATGGGAAAAAAGCTGGTCCAGCCCGCCCATCCGAACAGGTCCGGGTTGATAGCAACCAAGGCTGCCAATGGAGACTTGCTCCAGCGTTTCCCCAAATCTCCAAGTGTAAAGTTCCGCGGTCCTTGTGATAATCAGCACGGTTGTGCCTTCGGCAATACACCGCTCAAATTGCTCGGGTATGACAACGGAGGCCAACACATCCTTTTCCAAGTGCCATGCATGGAGGACTGTGTCCCGAGCGATGACCAGTAGTTCATCGCTCATGCTCGTCTTGTACCCTTGCTGAATGTTTTTATGAGCGGGAAACTGGTAGATCCTTCGTTTCGCTGTCCTCAGGTTGTCCACGACTGCGATATAGGGCGCTGCATATGAGTTTGGCCACCAAGCAATCCGGCCGTTGTTGTACACCATGAAGCGAGAGATGCTACTGGAGGGCTTCGAGCTCTGCAGAAAATCGTCTTCGACGTTGTTTGTAGAATGGATGCCGCCTCGGTCCAGTGGCACCTTCTTTGAAAGCGGGAAAAACGCATCCCCGACAAACTGCATGCTGTGGTGTAGGGCCGATGCATACTTGCCGGAATTCCTCCTGCAGATATTCCCCAGAATCCGCCGAAACACCTCGCTCGATTCAGGGGCGGCAGGCTGTGGCCCTTTCCTCCTGCTCGTGGCCTGACTTTGTCGAGCAGCCTCTGCCCGAACAGCCCAAGAGAGGCCGGGGTACCACCTCTCGGCCAACCAGGGCCAGATGTCTTCGCTGAGCCAGATGACCCGCAGAGTCTTGCTGGCATTGAGAGAGACGGCGATATCATCCGGGTCAAGATATTCCAGTAGCATCATGTGTAGCTCGATGGGCAGTCGAGCCAGCAAGTCGGAGCCTAGAAGAACATCGAGAAGCGGCGCAGCGCTGCCAGTCCTAGAAGCGCGAACGCGCTGCAGGAGTTCGCGGACCGATCTCATCTTGGATTTCTTGGATGGGGTCAGACGATTGTTGATGCCGTTGCCCATGACTGATGAAGGAATGAGAGAAATACTGGGAAGGATCATTTCGCGCGACGCTGATTTCCGAGGTTGGCGGTATTATCCCTGAAAATTATGTCAGCAAGCTGAGCTTGCATCAGGCAAAGTAGCAGCCAGAGAAGAACAGATCGAATAAGCTGCTTGCGTCGGTGAGTAATCGATGAAATCTTGTTCGAAATAGGGTATCTAATTGTGACTCCTGAACGCTATGTATGACAGATGAGTGTCCCAACAGTGTCCGGGCCCGGGGGCTCGAACATCCATACTCGTGATGCAATAGGCCCTCGCTACGACGTAGATACACTATAGTGCCTCAAACGCTTCGTCCTGCGGTGAGATCGACAGACAACGTGCTGATGAATGCGTTGCTAAGGTGTGTTTAGGTCCATCATCTGCAAGGCTCCATCGTGGTTGGATCTTGGCTACTTTGGTGTGCGAGCACTCCAAAATGGGAGAACCGCGATGACAAGTACGGTTATGTAGGCATGCTAATGCTGTTCTTGCACCCCTCTCAAACCCCAGTGCCTGGGAAGGCGTCGTTCTTCTTGCTCAGCACCACTATTTGCCTCTCGCGGGCTATGTAACCCTTCATCAAACCCTGTACAAACAAGCGAGTCAGTGGTTGAATATAATCACTAAGTAAGATAGGTGAGAAGTGCGAAGGGTCATGTTCGAGGTGATCAGATGGATGCCTCATCACTCACCCCGAAGGGGCCCGAAGGGGGGGGGGGGGTTGGATGAGGCTGCCAGGAGACAAGACACCGCCCTCCAAGACGACACTTACCTTGTAGATCATGTTGGCCAGCTGGCACTCTACCTCATCTGAGTCAACCTGCTGTTTGCTGCTGAGGCAGATGGCAGCGGTGAACTCGGGAAGAGGAACTCTAGTACGTCGAACAGGCGTTGCGTCCGGCGCTTCAGGCTTGGGCTCCTCGAACCCGCCTGTAGTGAAGACCTTACGCAACAGGTTGCGCAGACAGGTGTCATGGGCTCTCTCTAGGGGTAGGTAGATACGCCGTTTCACGAACTCGTCCTCGCCCTCTTTCAGGGCTTGGTCGAAGGCATAGAGGTCGCCCTTCTTGATGCACTGGGCCAAGGGTAAGAAAAGCTTTTGAAGGTGTGGATATGGCTTCAGAAGTACTGGTGTCGGGAGGGTGTGGGTGGTGAGAAGGTGACATGGGATGAGATAGGTCAGGATGAGTCTACACAAAAGTTAGTGTTTGATGCGCCAATAACGTCCGCGACATCAACTCACTCCTTGTTTCTCTTGTGGTCCTTATGGCACAGGTCTAGAGCCTCTGCCAGGGATTTCTCAGCCTCGACATAGTTCTCTTCGAGGAAGAAGAGAACACCCTCGTAGTATTTGAAGGTGACTTGCTGAGACTTCGGAAACTGGTTGAGTGCCGGCATGTCGCGCTCGTTCGCGCGCAGGTTCTTCAGGATGTTTCGGGACAAGCTGGCCTGGTTCAGCCTAAAATAGGTCTTAAACAGAAGATTGATGATGTAGTAGATGCCCCATTTCTTGGATTCTTCCAGTGGTGACCGATCCATGAGGCACAGACCGAATATGGCATTCAGCTGCCGAGCACAGTCCTCCAAGTTCTGGTTTGCCTCCGCCTCCGGGTCGAAATCATCTTGGAGGGTCATGGCATTCTCCTCAGCCGGTTTCGAGTTGCGATCCTTGTCTGCCTTGATTGCAAACACTCGCAAGTACTTCCCGGCAACGTACAGGCATGGTATCGTCCAGGCCCCAAATCCAGCGCTGCGGTACCCCCTGGTCAGAGTTATCGAGAAGTCTTTCCAAGCCTCGTACACCTTGGTCCATGATGGCTGGCGTACAGTTAGCACATGCGGAAAATGCTCGTGGAAGGCACGCCTACCGTCCCAGCAGCGATGACATCGCCTTGCACCGCGAGTATGGCACCAACAGCCAGCCAGTAATGGTAGAAGACATCAGTCCACGCATCAAGCTCCTTGTTCGAAATTTGGGTCTCTCTCTTGAGGTTTCTTCGGAGGTAGTCTTTGGCCTGGTGGTGGTTGGTAGCCTTCCATATCATTTTCAAGGTGTCTTTCTCCACAGCTGGCGACAGCGACCGCGCCAGTTCATATCCGTTGGCCGTCTTGAACGCCGAACTGAAGTCCAAGAAGATGAAGTCCATGGTGGGCTACAGACGAGGGGGAATGTTTTTCAGAGTCTCATTCGTGGTGTATTTGAGTGGTGTCAAGAACTGAAATCCGTCGAAGTAGTAGAACAAGTCAAGTTATTATGGTAAGGTACGTCGTCTCATCACACTGTCTTTCACTGATTACGTCAGCCACAGGCTGCCAGCCGTTTGACATAGCTGCCAGCTGGCGGCTGCGCTATTCCCAATAGAGCGAAATGCGCCCATTGCTCCTGCCGCTGAACTTGAGGCGTTGATATTTAGTGGGTCTTGACCAATCAGCAGCTGGCCGCCCACCAAACGCAAAATCCAGAAAATCTCTCTCCGCTCTGAAAGTTGGACCTTGTCACTAACTTCGCCGTCAACCACCAATCTCGACAGACGACAAAATCAGTCAAAGTGAGCATCATCATTGGAATTGATCACCCTTTTCGACTTGCTGACATTGATTGCACAGATGGGTAAGCCTCTTTCCTTCGTGCCGAGCTGAATCCTGGGAGCGATACCGCGGACAACGTCAAATTCGACCAAGACACACCCACTGGAAGACGGGAAGATAGGAAAATCAGGAGGTAGAAGAATCGAAGGACGACCACATATACACCGCGACACCAAAGGCGGCGGCTGAGAGCATCGTCAGAGACTCGGAGCGCTCGAGATGGCAACAAGGGATTGATTGTCTTAACATGACTTTACTTTGACTTAACCACTGGGCACCTGGTGTCACGCGCTGAAGTTGGCTCGGAAGGTCTGGCGACAACACAGCGAAACGCCAACGAAGACAACGAATGACGAATGACGCACGATTAATTGTTGTTGGACCATCCCACGATACGACTGTCGCTCCCAAGATTTGGCTTTGGACACATCAAGACGGATTGCGCAGGTAGCTAACATGATGGCGATCAGGTCGTCTCCAGGAGTACCAGGTCATCGGCCGGCATTTGCCCACCGAGGGCAACCCCACCCCGGCCCTGTACCGCATGCGCATCTTCGCGCCCAACACAGTTGTCGCCAAGTCCCGTTACTGGTACTTCATGAGGGGTCTGAAGAAGGTCAAGAAGGCCACCGGTGAGATCGTCAGCATCAACGTGGTATGTGGCATCCAACACCCAATGAACGAGACGAAGAGGGGAGAGATATGCAAAGGACGAGGCGAGATGAGGAAACCAGGTCAATGTCATGGAAGCTGACACGATGCGCCTACAGATCCACGAGAAGCACCCCCTCAAGGTCAAGAACTTCGGCATCTGGATCCGCTATGACTCTCGCTCCGGTACCCACAACATGTACAAGGAGTACCGCGAGATGTCCCGCACCGAGGCTGTCGAGGCCATGTACCAGGACTTGGCTGCCCGCCACCGCGCTCGCTTCAGGTCCATCCACGTACGTCAACCAAAAAAAAAAAAAAAAAAAAAAAAGAACCGCCAATGGCGGGCGAGAACAACCCAATGCTAATGGCTTGTGTAGATCCTCCGTGTCGTCGAGCTCGAGAAGGCGGACGATGTCAAGCGCCCATACATCAAGCAGCTCCTCACCAAGAACCTGTCTTTCCCTCTGCCCCACCGTCTCCCCAAGATCAGCAACAAGAAGATCTTCTCCGCCACCCGTCCATCGACTTTCGCCTAAACTTGTGGTTTTTTTCAGGATGGTGGTCGATGGTGGGGAGTTGGTTTGGGAACAATGGACGACGGCAAGCGCTCTTGAAAAGAGCAGAAAAAGGAACGTTGGTCCAGATGATGGTTTCCTTGGGTGTTCATTAGGGATCACGGCGTGTCATTAGCATTTGCTCTAAAAAGGTTCATGAGCAAAGGGAATGGAACGAAATCCAAAAACCAGCACCGAGCTTTTCTTGCTTTCTTCCGTGAGCGTGACCCACCCTATATCACATGTTGTCCCGGGAATGGATAAGATCAAGGACAGTTCTGGACGTGTATTGGGCCGTTCTAAGTTGCGACTCTGGGAGTCTTGAGTGGTTATGTATTTCAAGCTGAGCTGTGTGGTATCGCGAACAAACCTCTCGAGCTATTGTTCGATGTTTCCAAATCTTCTCAGAAGGCGACAGGCATCTCCCGGTCCGAAATCCCAGAAGATGCCCCTGGTTCTTTCCCCTCGCTACTCGGCGACGTCCTATCCTCCAAACCAACATTCGCATCGTTCACAAAATCGTTCCATGCAGACCAGTCCATCATATCAAAATCCTGCTGTTGCCCTTCCACACCGGCACCAGACATTTCCAGGTCCCCAAAGTCGATCGTCCACTGGTGCGCGGCGTTCTCGTATATTGCCGGCGGCGGCATGCCGATGGCCTGGATGCCGACAAGCCTACTAGCGCTTGGGGCCACGCCCGGGGCGGGTGTGCTTGTTGCTCTTATGTCGGTGAAGTCAGCGTTGAAGGGGACCCCCGTGGGCCCGACCTCGGTCGCCGCGGTGAGGGGCGACGGTCCGGCTGCTATCCTCCGCTGCCGGCCTTCCGCCGTCTGCTTCTGCAGCTGCAGGTATGTTTCTGGCGGGAAAGGTGGCGGATCAGGAAGCTCCGTGTTCCTGTTCCGCGTCTCCTCCGTCTGTGCTTTCTGCCCCCTTTCTGTCGGGATCGCCTGGTCGGGCTGACCACCCTCGTCGATCCTCAGCCGCCGCAACAGCGCCTCGGCCCGGCGCTCCCTCGCCTTCCGCAACAGCTTCCGGATGGGCCTCCACAGCGCGCCCCTCTTGGAGTCGGCGACCTTGTGGCTCCACAGCGGCAGCACGCGGTCGACGGTCTGCCAGGCGCGGCCGACCAGCACGCCCTCGGTCTGCACGCACAGCTCGGCGAGGGCAACGGCAAGGGCGTGCCACTGCACGTAGCCGTCCTTCCACCAGCTGAAGCGCTCGTCGT
Source organism: Juglanconis oblonga (assembly GCA_003012965.1). Classification (NCBI taxonomy): domain Eukaryota; kingdom Fungi; phylum Ascomycota; class Sordariomycetes; order Diaporthales; family Juglanconidaceae; genus Juglanconis; species Juglanconis oblonga. The sequence goes on along the minus strand of MUZH01004050.1, from coordinate 22,790 downwards.
ACTCTTCGGGGCCGACGACGTCGGACGAGGGCCCGAAGGCCTGCAGCTCCATGATGGCCACGGCCGTCTGCAGCATGTGCTCGCGGCTGACGCGGGGCTTGACCGTGGGCTGCCGCACGCGCAACGGGTACTGGATGGTCAGCCAGAAGATGAGCGTGGTGAGGCGCACGACGGTGGCGGCCATGGCGGAGCCGAAGTGGTGCGGGTGCGCGAGCGCGGGCGTGATGAACTGCGTCTCGAGGGCCTTGATGCGCTGGATCACGTCCTCCTCCGAGGCTTGGGTCGTCGTGGGCTGGGGTCGTCGCCCGTCGCGTCGAGCTTGGAGAATTTGCTGCGCGGGCCGTGGATGTGGAGGTACAGGCAGGAGCAGTGGTAGGTGCAGCGGCTGAAGGTGACGTCCGTGGGGCCGTCTCTGGCGAGCTGAGGGAGGGGCGTGGTGGTGTCCGGGTTGAAGTCGTCGTCGTTGAGATTGGTGGGCGGGATGGTGTTGAAGTCCTCTTCGCGGATCATGGGCTCCGTGCCACGGTCTTGTGCGGCGCGCACGTCGAGGACTATGATCTGGGACCACAGGCGGCGGCGCATCTCGGCTTCGTAGGGGGAGAAGGCCGAGCCGATGCCGTCGCAGTGAAGGCCGTAGGCTTGGCAGAGCCGGTAGACGAGCGCCAGGAGAGCCCACGAGGCGCGGGATTTGGTGTGGAGGCGGAGGATGGTCTTCGGACTGTTCAGCATATACGCACTACGGGAGGTGGAACGGCTAATACTTACATCGTAGAGGGTCAGTGCTTGCAAGCAGTCCAGGGAGGTATTGTTCAGGTAGTCCGCCCTCGCCAACGCCACCTCCACGGCTTGCCTATACTGTGCAAACAGGACGGCACGATCCTCTCCCAACTGCGACCGGCAGCGCTCCGGACTGAGGCTCGTGATAGCTGCGAAGTACATGGCAAAGAACAGCGCCTCCATCGATCTGCTTGGCAGGTTGTCCTCCGGATTCACGATGAACAGGTCAAACTCTTTCTCGATAGTTGGTCGATGCAATATTTTGATCAACATATCCACGTTTCGGAAGTAAATGTCCCTCAACCTCTTCATCCTCTCCGGCGATGGATGCCGCAGTGGACCAAACCCATTCGCAGACTGAGCGTTCCCAAAGATAGCCGGTGAGACCATGAAGCTTGACGGACTGCTATGAGACGCGTGCCCGCCAGATTCGGGCAACCTCTCGTCCTGCTCGTCCCTCGCATCGTCCTCATCCTCACTCTCACTCTCACTCGGCTGCTCCAGCACAGCCTTGATCCCCTCGACCTCGGTTGACAGATTCGCCCAAAACTCCCCGCTCACATACTTGGCGGCAGGATCATCCTTGGACGGCGGCTGGGTGTTCGGACCGCTCTTCTGCGAATTCCGACAATCCAGGTCAAGCTGCTGCTGCTGCTGCTGCGCCTGCACGCCGACCGAGGCGGCGGCGGCGGGCGGATCAACCTGGCCCACAATGGCCTCGAGCTTGGCGAGACGGTTGAGCAGCTCGTGGTTCTTGTTGCGGCGCGGGGCGCGGTCCTTCTTGCGGGTCGGGAAGAAGCACTCCAGCCCGGCGCGGGCGCAGTGAGGGCAGGGGTAAGTCTTTGCGCATTTCACTTTGCGCTGGCGGCAGTTGACGCAGGAGAGCGCATGGACCTGGTCGGGGCGGGGGTGGGAGGCGATGCCGCTGCTGCTGCTCATCTTGAGCGTGACGGTGGCAGATCGGACATGAGGGAGACAAGCAATCCACTGAGTGAGAGAGAGAGAGAAAAACAAAATAAGAAAAAAAGAAAAAAGAAAGAGGGAGACGCCTCTAGAGAGGGTGAACAGTGAGTGAGATGCGACGTCGAGGGAAATGGTAGACGTCAGGGGTTGGTTCCGTCCCGGCGTTTTGGTGTTGGTTACGGCGGTTGTGAGTTGGTATACCTAATGGTGCAAGGATGAAGACAGCGTCTCTCCGCAGCGCGCTAGTGAGGATTGAGGACTCAGCGGAGTTTGCGGACATTGAGAACCCTCAGCTGCTGATGACTCCATTCTGTGGTGTTGAGTCACCGCGACAAGGGCTGGAATATTGTAGAGAGGTACAAGAAATAAAATACAACAAAAAGGGAGGAGGAAGAAATGGGAGCGAAGGGGAAGAAAAAGATGAGAATCATCCACTCCTTGATACTCCGAGTCCCGATCGCTTTTCGATCACTTTTCCAGGCTGCCAGGCCAGGTGCACATTGACTTGATACTCTCACCAAGATGGCCACCGAGATGGCCACCGAGATGGCCACCACCGACAAATGGGCGCATATACTTACTGTCCTCCCCCATCCTCTGCCCTCCTCATCCGCGCGCACTCCCACACTCACTTCGCGACTGCTCATTCGATCACTGGCCGCCTCCGACCTCGACGGCCTGTACCTACTCACCACCCAACCGGAGGTCATGGCATGGACGGCCGCCGGGACAGCCCACACGGACAAAGACGAGACCATGAAGAAACTGGCCGAGTTCCTGCCGCCAAACGACACCAAGACGTTCAACTGTGCCATCTGCCTGCGAGAGACGGGCGAGTTCATTGGCATTGGAGGGGTGCATAGGTTCAGTAGGGTGGAGGGGCTGGGGCTGGGTGGTGTGGATCCGGAGGGCGGGTATGGATGGCCGGAGCTGGGATATATGTTCAAGAAGGAATACTGGGGAATGGGGTTGGCGACGGAGTTTGTGAAGGCGTTCTTGGGGATGTGGGAGGGGTTGCGAAGGGGCCAGGTCGAGATAAGTGTGAATGCGAAGAGTCTGGTAGATGGGGACAGTGGTGATGAGTCGAGAGCGGCCGAGGAGGAGTTGATTGCCATCATTGACCCAAGGAACGGCGCGAGCCATCGCATACTCGAGAAGTGTGGGTTTGACAAGTTTGATGTGTTCACTGAGAAACATAGGGAGGATCCGGAGAAGTCTATGGAGCTGTTCGCATTTCGGTACTTCCCAAAGGCTGGAGACAAGACACAATAGACTGGACGAGAACAGAAAGTGGATATTAGAACATATTTGATCAAATTTGTGACTGGTTGTCATGAGTTGTGTCTCGGTCCTCTTTTCGGACATTTCGAGAGGCCGTATTGCGCCGATTCTCCAGGACCAGGCCTATGAGTTTAGTCTATGAAGGCCTTGTCAGCGTACGTAAAAGCGCAGGACAGCTGAACGAGGATTCCTCTCCTCAACACAGCAGCTGCATCCGCGGTCACCTTCCGACATCATGTCTGGTCTCCCTCCAACCACCATCGTTGCCGCTGCGGTGGGCATTCTAGGATCCGCATGGGCCTCAGGTAAGACTCTAATTCACAAGCTCCACCGTCCACACCTCCTACGCTCACATGACGCAGGCGGCCAAGCAAAGCTCTCCGTGCTGGCTATCCCGGGCCTTCTCTCCACCACCTCACCCGTCCCCCCTCAGCTTCTCGCACAACAATGGGCCGGCATCTACCACAAAGGCAAGGTCCTCGGCCCGCAGACCGCCGTGCTCGCCCTGTTCGGGTACGGCTATCTCGCCTACGATCGCAGCTCGCGCGGCGTTGCGTGGAAGAAGTTTGCAGGCGCAGCGGCGCTCACCTTGGGGATTGTGCCCTTCACGGTGATGTTCATGGACCCGACGAACCAGACCCTGTTGAAGGTTGCCGAGGGGGCGAGTGCGTTGGGCGAGGGGGCTGTGGGGGAGTTGCTGGTGAGGTGGAAAGGTCTGAATTTAGTGCGGTCGATGTTTCCGTTGGCGGGTGCGGTGCTGGGCTTTTGGGGGCTGGTCGCGTGAGCTGGGTTGGGGTGAGGTACTGTAAAGGGGATGACGCTGGTGGGGGGAAGTGTATTATGTATGATGCCATGATCCCTAGTATGAATATTATATACATAGTATACTACCTACTATTACGGTACTATTATGTACCAGGTAGGCATGTACCTAGGTATGTACCTAGGTATGTACCTAGGTACATGTACAGTGCCTCGGCTGGCTAGGAGGCGTTTGCAGTGCCAGAGGCACTTGCCTCGTTATGAGATCATCTTACAGTATAGTCCGTGGCCCAGACCTGGCCATCAGACAGCATATATCCATGGAAGTGAGGTGCAAAAGGGAACGGAGAAGAAAAAAGCAGTGCAGCATCTGAAGACGACCCGACGACGGCTGACGTCGACAAGTCTTGGCGGGGGCCGGCTCAGTGGATATGTGGGGGGCTGTCACCACCGTCGATCCACTATCCACTCTCAGGGCTGGTGGATCTTGACCTGCATGCCCCCAGTACACAGTAATGGGCACCGAATGCGCGACTGCATATCACCACAGGCAACACTTCCAGCATTAGAACGACCTGCCTCGCGACAGCAGCCATCTCCTCTCAACAAACCCGTCCCGTCCTCTGCTTTGCCATAGCAGCCGCCAGTTCGAATATACACAGTCTACCCCTCCACGTTGCGTCTGGACATTCCTCATCCCGTGCTCTCCACGGCCTCTGCTCTTCTTGTCTTGCTGCCCGATGACGCTGCTAGATAGATGCAAGTGGAGATCTACCGCTGTTGTCGCTGACCGCCCTCCAACCTTCATTAGCTGGCTGATGTGAGAAGCATCGCGATGGCCACCGCCACAGAGTCAAGGCCGAAATCAGCACAAGCAACACCACCCCCGCCGCCGCCCGAGCCTGCCCAGCCGAAAGAAAAGCATGACTACTATGGCTATCTGTACGAGGCCAACAAGACACCCACCAAAACCTTCAACGCGCTCCTGCGCGCCATCGGTCAATATATTGTAAGACCCTCCCTAGCTCCACGCCTTGACCCGCCCAGCGTTGCATTGCCGTCGCCCAACAGGAAGAGAACCAAGCGTGCAGCGACTAACGGCAAACCTTAGATTGATAACCTCGGCGACAAGAGGGACAGGGTGCTGAAGCCCAACAAGCTGGCCGCTTTCTACAAAGCGGTAGGCGGCGACTACGATAGTGAGTGGGCTCGCACCCGTCAACCCTTGCATACGCGTCACAACAAGGTTTGCTAACCACGGATCGCCTTGCTTCTTCAAATCGCATTAGAACTCTTCGTCGACGCCCCACACGAATCCATCTCGTACATCTGGCAGGTCTTTGGCTGCCGCCACACCCTCGAGCCCACCGACAGCGACGACGATGGGCCCTGGAACTTCGACTCGCCCACCATCCCCGCCGTGACCCTCCGGGGCTTCGTGCGCTGGGAGTCCATCCAGATCCTGCTCGCGCCAGACGAACATGTCCCCTTTATTATCTACGCTGTCAAGAACTGGAAGCTGAGGAACCCGGACACCGGCGAGCTCTTCCCGGCCGACATAACCCCAGCAGCGTTTCCCTCCGAACCCGATGCCGACATCAGCGCCTGGTACGAGTCCTGCGGGGAAAAGTTGAGGAAGGAGGCTACTCCTCAGGCCTCGCCAAGGCCAGCGTTCCCCTCTGCGTCGGATCGCGTACATGCCGCATTCTCCCATGTTCGCGCGCCCGGGAGGGGAGCAACACAAGACTATTTCTCACATCATCGCAGCGTGCCGTTCGCACATGTCAACCCGGCCCATGCGGGTCGCCACACCGCCAGAGGTACTGGGCTGCGCGTCTCGCCTGAGAGGATGGATCGGATGGACCGAATGAGATACGATGGTCTGTCGCCCCAGGAAGAACGCGCTCGTCGACGGTCCTTCTCGGACTATCCGTCCCCACACGCCTCTCCCAACGAACCGCATTCCTACGCACACCTCAACCCTACCAGACCCATGGCGGACCGGCGGCATTCACATCCTCATCGAGTCGGCACCGATCCTGACGATTCAGAGTCAGACGGCAACGCGAGCCCTCGATCCGGCCGGCGCAGTTCCGGGACTTACGGAACCGGAGCGCCTCACCGCAGCCCCAAGGTCGGTCCCCGCTTTGTGCACATTGCTATGTCCGCCACAGGGCCTCCCGGAGGGACACCCCCAGCCATGCCGAACGCCTCGCCCACGATACCGATCCCCAGTATAAGAGCAGATGGAGGCGCCAAGTTGCGACCCGAAGAGCGCATGTCGCCCGTGCCTCCTGGAGCGCGGAGGAAGAGCGCCGGATTAGAGGGGGCCAAGGACTGGGCCAAGGAGAAAATATCCAGCATATTTCCAGGTGCCTCACCGTCCGAAAGGCCCCGCAAGAGCCCCGGCTCCAGCAGCGGCAACGTTGCCGGCGCCGCTGGTGGGTCCCGAGATAGCCTACGCCTCGGCCGCAGCCGGTCCTACGACGACGGGAACAGCGACACCGATTCCGAGTACGAGCGAGAGCGCAGACGGCGCCGACGGGTACGGGAGCGAGAAAAACGAGACAGGGACCCGGTGTACGAGCGAGACCGAGACCGAGACCGACCCCCGCGGCGGAGCAGGGACGATTTGCCGGAGTGGGAGGATCCGCGGGACCGACCGCGGAGCCGGAAGGATAGGGAAAGGGAGAGGGAGGCCAGGTACCTGCGCCGGCCGGAGAATACACGACGCACGAGCAGCCATGCTGATATTGACAGGCTTGACAGAGAGAGACTGCACCGGTACGACCTTGATCAAGCGCGGGAGAGGTATGCGGACGAGAGGCGGCGTCGAGGTGCTGGAGGACCTGATGATAGATTGAGGGATCGGACGGCGAGTCCGGTGACGAAGGGAGTGGGCGGACGGCGGTATCCTGCGGAGCCGAATTGGACGCAGGAGAGTCCGCCGCTGTGAGAGGGATAGGGGTGGGATACGAGCTTGGACAAGGATATACCACGGACAAGCGCATTTTTTTCGAAAATGGTGGACGGCATCGTTTTTGGGTTTTCTCTACTCCACGGTGGAGCGATTGGACAGCGTTTATCATGTTGAAATGGAGACTCTTGAGACGTCTCTAGGGTTTAATGGGCGGACATTTGGATATGGATATTTGATACCGGTATGATTATGGATACGACCAGCTCAGCACTGCAAATACAGGTTTTGATTCTTTGACCCTACCCGCAGTCCATCTTGTTCCTGACTGGGACGATGGCTGGCCTCGTTTTCACAGCTTAGCCTTCTTCATGACATGATGTTCCTCGCCGCGATCGAAGGAGGTGCGATTCGGGAGCGCCTTGGGTTCGCTTGCCTGCCTACCTGGTAGGTGAGATGGTCTGCTCACTGGGACAGGACACGGTGTGGAAGTGGCGACCTGCGCGGGCGACGTTTGCTGTACTCAGCGTACTGAAGTCCTCTTCTTGCCTGCGAGCGTGTTCCTCGTGAGGATTCGGCCGACTGGTCTCGCGGAAGCTTTCTCCTCTGTCGTCGCGGCAATCGTCAACGACGCTCGACCACCATCAGACACACCACCGATTGACATGTGATCTCTCCACTCACCACCAGTCACCATGTCTTTCAGCTGCGATGTTGATCCTTCACCATGAGAGGCCGCGTATCCCGTCACTGCCTCGCGGCGCCACCGCGGCTGGCTTCCTGCTGGGAAGTGGGAGAAAGTGTCGTCGGGCTGCTTTTCGCACAAGCACTTTTCTTTTGACTTCCGAGGAAACTCCAGCTTCACACCAAACAGCGACTGAGCGTCCACCTGCACGCCGAGCACGACCGAGAGATATGATCGCGATGGCGGTATGATCACGATGGATATGGATAGACTCGTGAACGGCCATCGCGGGAAATTCGAGCTCCAATCTAAGATCGAAAGGGCGGGGATCGATTATTTTAACGGAGCTAACCTGTACTTTCGCCGCTACGACCTTCAGACACCGTATCACGCTTTCAACCCTCCTTGACATCGAGTCCAGAAGCCTTTTCAAGGATGTCCGCCCTGGGAATACCGCTCTTCTCGCACATGCTCTGGAATATGCCGCCTTGATCGAACAGCTCAAGCGGAGGACCCAATTCGGCCACACGCCCCTGATCCATGACACAGATACGATCGTATCCGATGATGGTCTTGAGACGGTGCGCAATACAAAGCAGTGTCTTGCCCTTGAATGCTTCCATCGTTTCCTGGACCTTCTGGTCCGTGGCGAAATCAACCGAGCTCGTCGCCTCATCACAGATGATGATCTTTGCATCCCTGACCAGTGCTCGCGCAAGAGCCATGAGCTGCCGCTGGCCGAGCGAGAAATTCAGTCCTTCCTCCTCGACGGCAGTGTCGAGGCCGACGCCACCGCCCTCACCACCCGAGAGGTGGGCTTGCCTCAGAGCATCCGAGAGTTCCATGTCCGTATGCTCGTTGAACGGATCCAGATTGGACCTGATGGTGCCCCTGAATAAGGTGGGGTCCTGGGGGATGATGGCCAAGCGGGATCGTAAGTCATGAAGACCAATCGTGCTGATGTTGATCCCGTCGATAGTGACCGATCCGCCGGAGAGCTCGACGAGGCGGAAAAGAGCCTGCATGATGCTGGACTTGCCGGCTCCTGTCCGGCCGACCACGCCGAGGCGCTCACCACCCTTGATATGGACCGAGACGTCCCTGAGGACGAGGGGCAGGCCGGCCCGATACCGAAGCTGAACATGGTCGAAGATGATCTCGCCCTTTTGGGGCCAGTTCTTGGGGACCTCGCCCGTTTTCAGGGGAGCTTCCTCCTCGAGCTTGGTCCCGTAATGGTGAATGCGTTCCGTGTTGTTCATGTCGTTTTCCACCTCGGCCATCTGACGGACGACAAACTGGAACGTGCCCATAATGCTCAACATATAGGATAAAACAAGGCCGCCGCTGCTCGGATCGACGGTGAACCGGGACGTGACCACCAGCATGCCGAGGACAAAGATCATGATAAGACCGATCCAGTCCAGCCGGAGACTGAGCCAGCGCTGGTTGGAAAACGTGAGGAAGTACGCCCCGTTGAACTCGTCGATCCTCTCCCGGATGGTCGTGAGGAAGTGATCCTGGATGCCGTACGCTCGAATCGTGGCCGTGCCGTAGACAGCCTCGCTGAACTTGGAGAACACGACAGACCGTAGCACCGATTCGTGGCGCTTGATCTCGCGTGCCGAGGCGCGGTAGTAGTAGGCGGCTACCAGGAAGATCGCGACCAAGGGCACGATAGCTGCGATAAAGTACCAGAAATATGCGAGAATCAGGGCGAAGGTCGCCAGCATCTGGCCAAGCGTCAACAGGTACATCCTGATAGAGTCCGTCAGGGAGTTATCCATCACGTCGATGTCCTTGGAAAAGCGATTGGTGATCCGGCCGAGGGGTGTAGTATCGAAGAAGGACATGGGAGCCCGTAGGACCCTGTACATGGCTTTCTTGAACATCACTCTGCTGGAGCGGGTTCCAAAGACAGAAATAGACACGGCGAAGAGAAACATGGTGATAGCCTGGCTGCCACCGAGTCCTGCATAGATGCCGATCTAGACCGTGGTTAGCAATTCCTATTCAAAGACTCGAAACTAGGAACAGGACAGACTTACCCATTCGCCGGTGCTTAGAGGGTATTGATCAGAGGTCCACCAGGAAAGCCACAGGCTCGTGAGGATATTGGCTCCTTGAGATAATGCCAACATGGTGATGATGAAGGGCGCAACGAGGACACTCCCTCCTGACGTGAGGTAGGTCCCATAGACTTCTCCGGACACAGCTTTGACAGCGCGATCTTCTTCCTGCATCAGAGCTATCGCAGACTTTGCTGTCTCTACCTTGACGAGCTTTTCCTTCTCGTCAGGTTCCTTCATGCTTGCCTCCTCAGCCTCGTCGTTCTCAGCGTGCTCTTCTTTCGTCGAGGTAAGGGTCATCAGCTGGACAAACTCCTGGTTCCCTGCCATTAGTTCTTCATATGTGCCTTGAGTCTTGACGCAGCCACCGTCCATCCACACAATCCTGTCACACCTGTGAAGGACGTGGAGTTGGTGAGTAGCCAGAATGCGGCACTTGCCAGCCAGCAGGCCGCAGATAGCCTTGTCCATGATATGCCGACCAACATGAGCATCTGGAACGTGTTAGCGAGGTCTCTCAGGGCCCCAAAATGAGACAGTTGTAGCGGTCTTGAAGAGGGGCAAGATGAGGCACCAGTCCAGAGGAAGTAGCGCAACGTACCGACCGCAGAGAGAGGATCATCCATTAGCACAATCTCGGAATTGAAGTATATAGCACGCGCAATGTTGATGCGCTGCTTTTGTCCGCCGGACACAGTAATGCCCCTCTCGCCGATCTCCGTCTTGTCGCCGCTGGGCAACATTTCAAAGTCGGCCTGCAGGGCGCAGGCGTCCGTGATGGCGTTGTACCAGTCGCGATCAAAGTCTCTACCGAAAGTGATGTTCTCCCTCACGGTGGCGTTCTGGATCCACGCGTACTGCGGGCAAAATGCTCTTGATGCGCCAAAGGTCACGGACCCGGACGTCTTCCGCATGTCGCCGGCCAAGGCGGCCAGGAGGGAAGTCTTGCCCGAGCCGACACTGCCGATGACGCCGACCAGTTCGTCGCGTCGGACGGTCAGATCCAGTCCGGGGATCCGGAAGGGCTCCGCAGGGGTCATGGTGCTGGATGTCCCCCCGCCCGGTCTGGCGGGCTCGGTGTCGTTCACGGGATCGCTGCTGTGCTTTTTGGTGCGCTCCCATGTAAAAGTGGCGTCTTTGATGACGATGGCGTTTTCGTTCTGCGAGTCGATGGTGACATCTTCCACGGCCTCCTCGGCGAGGAGGAATTCCTGGATGCGCTTGACCGACGCATAGGCATCCACGACTTGACCGCCAATCATGGGCAGCATGTTGAGCGGCATCCGAAGGTTGTTGAACAGCGACAGGGACGAGAAGATAGGAGCCGGATTCAAGACGTTGTTTGTCAAGGCATAAGTGATGAAGGAAAGCATCGACGCAAACACCGGGATCGCCATCGAGATGGCCTGCACTCCATCACGGATGGCGAGAATGAACTGGATCGAGCGGATCTCTTTCTGTCGAATCTTATCGATGCGTTCCAGGAAGGCGGTCTCCCAGCCGAAAAACTTGACGAAGCGGATGGCCTGAAGGATCTCCGACGTAAGGCTGACACGCTGATCCGTGATCCTGCTGATAGCAAAGCGTCTTTTGAACAGCGAGCGGATAGCTTTGCCAAGGATAGGGGACGCAAGAAAGAGGAGACCCAGGCCCGGGAGAGCGCTGTAGGAAAGGTTGACGAGTAAAAGGGCCATCGTGACCAAGATAGATAGCGGCGAGCCCCATACCATGTGAAGGAAGCCAGATGCCTGGTCAATGCGGTGGGTGTCGGTGGACATGAGGTTGACAATCCTGCCGTTACTCCATCCATCCGTTTCCTCTTCCTCGCCAGGAGCACCGCCCGGTGGTAGTGGCATGCTTGGAGGGCGCCTCGTCCCCTTTGCTGGCTTGGGTTTCTTGTTGGGCAGGGCCTTCTTGTACCATGTTTTCTCTTCCTCACTGCCGGGCTTGATGTGGCTCGGTGGCAGGGCAGAAGCAACTGTGCCAACCCTGGCTCTGCCAGAGATCCTCATGGCCTTGGCGAAAATCTGCGACATCAGGACAGCGCGGGCCTCACCACCAACCGTCGTGCCCCAGTAGAGAAAGTGGTTAATGCCAAAGGTCATCACGACCTGGAGTCCAGTGACGCCGAAAACCAGGCCAATGCCACGGCCAATTGGTGGGCTTGCGCCGCCAGAATGCTGAGCTGTATAGGCATCATCGGCAAAGGCAATAAGGTACTTCAGAATATAGGGCGATCCGTTTTGGGCGATGATGGTCAGAAGCTGGCAAAAGGCGCCCCATAGGAACTCTTTCTTGAAGGTCGCGAACAGAGCTCCGAGCAGCGGTCTTTTTTTACCCTCAGCCACGCGCCTCTTGAACTCAGACTCGAACTTGCCCTCGAGAACAAGAATGCTCCGGTCCGGATTGACCAGCCATATATCGTTCTGCTCTAAAGGCCGTTGATATCCGACCTGGAACCATAGTCAGCATCTGCTGGTAGAGCCGAAGCCAAGAGCCGGTGGAGTTTACAACGCACACTTAATATCGGATGGACCCAGTGAAATACAAGTTGGCTTATCCAGTTGGCACCTTTCTCTTTGCTGGGCTGTCTCTTTTCGGGCACAGGCGGAACCTTGTTGGTCTTCAGTGGGTTCAGCCGCCTGGACCAAGGAATCCGCCCTTCAGAGTATTTCTGAGAGGGGTCGGACTCATGCTGGTGTGGCTGCACCGTCACCACCTCTAAGGAGGAGGAGGTGTCGACCCGGCTTTTCTCGCCTTTCCCACCCTTCTTGTCCCATAACATGATGGACAATGCGGTCGGTCGAGAGAAAATTGTTCCGACAAAGTGCTGTAGGTGGTAGACAGAGGTAGGTATGTTACCGAGAGCCAGCTCCAGCCCATCAGGTTGGCAATGGAAATCGTTGTACTCCTGAGCGGGAAGGGCAGACGTTAAGCTAAAAACGGACCCACTGTCAATTTGGATCCAAAGAGATTCGAGTGAGGAGAAACAGAGTGTACCATCGTATATTGATGCGTGACATGGGGTTAACACAATGGCGACTAATGGCGGGACTGCCACAGAACCTGGGTGCTCTGCCTCACGGGCAAGCTTACGTGGACAAATCCACTCGTCTCCATGTTGGTAACAAGGGGAGCCAAAATGCGACAAGTTTCAGGGGTCTGGACGGAGAATTACCGATATGCCCGGTTATATGGCCTCGGGACTTCCGTAGATCATATGGCTTCGGGCCGATGCGTCTTAAGAGCATGGGACCCACCAGGAAAGGTGCCTTGAAAATGCCCGATTCTGGGATCCCGGATTACAGACCTGTCCGCCGGGCATTCTAGTTCAACAATATTCTCCTTCTCGAAACGGCGGATGCGTGTGTACCAAGTGGTTTGGTGCTTCAATGTTACTTGTTGATTTTCCAGACTCAACAAAATATACTTGCTCACCATTCGAAAGACTGATGAATGTGGTTCCTTCCGCAACGACGTCCGGAGGGAGGGGGTGGTCCCACCTAGACGGAGGGTGCTGGCAAGTTGTAACAAGGCAATAAACTGTATGAGGAATTCTTGATATCGACAGCCAGCCTCGCCTGACTATGCTTCACTTATCAAACTAAGGAATGTCCGCTGGTTCAAGCCGATTATTTGGATGTTGAGGATATGTGGTTTCTAGCGCTTTCAAGAACAACTCTTAGGTACCTACCTAGCCAGCCATTAACTACGCATCAGGACTCAAGAATCATCTGTACTTTATTATAGCATCCTCAGTCACAAAAGAGTACTGCGGTAGGCCCCACTTATATATTGATTCATAAGCTTATTTTGAAACTTACTTCGTTTGCAGAGCCTCTGCATGTTTCGAGACCGTCAACAGCCCGTAACCACCCGAATCATCCGAGCATGGTAATCGGGATGTGGGAGTGGAAGAATTGTGGAAACTCTCCGGGTTCTTCCTACCTGCTTCCCCTCCTCAGGTATGCTCCTAAACAACCGGATAACCCGGACTACCCGGATTACCGGATATCGTTCCGTATTTCGTCACTAAGCAACATGCATGCACCTTCAGTCAGTGAAGACCCCACTTGAGTGGGTGGCTTTGACCACCAGGTATGTCGTTCTCATCAGTCTACATGCATAAACGGTTGCAGAGGTGGTTTCGCCCAGGCACTTCAACTGTAGCAACTAGAGTGTCGTTCTCATTAACAATAGCTTACTATCACTATTTAAAATCGAGTAATTAGATAGTCAATAAACACTATTTTTAGTAGTTGAGGTCTATAGTATTGTTTTGCTCTCTTACTGTTAACGGCACTATATAATCTTAGGTGCTAGGCTTTCGAGCATCCTTTATCGTAAAATTTCTTTAGTATCTCAGGGCTTAGATTTATCAGTCTAATACGTTGGGCTGCTCATTTCGATATGAAATACCAGTAGGCGCAGAAGCAAAGCTTCTTAGAATAGAGCTATCACAGCTTTTCACAGCTTTTCTATAGGGTAGCGGGTCACCGCGGCGCATGCCTACGGCGTATGCCTATAGCGCAATGCCCTGCGGGCGAGGGCTAGGGTCTTTCTGCCGGGAGAGTACGTACCGACGGGCGCTAGCCTCTTCGACTAATCCGGAACCGATATAGAGCTAGACGGACTAATCCGGATATCAGAATCAGTAACGCGACTGGCCAATCAGAATGCCGGATGTAAACCGGAGGGTTTCCCTGGAATATAGAAGCAAAGCTCCTTCCACTACGTAGTAAACTACTCTATGCCAGAAGCAAAGCTTCTGATGAAGGAAACTGTTACAGCTTTTATAGCTATATTGACAGCTTAAAGAATAACCACCGCCTACCTAAGGTCTATAATTGTAAGAAGTAGCGTGTAGCCTATTTATAAATTGATTCAAGTCTCTTAAAACATGCTGTTGGAGTGTTTAGAGTAGGAATCTGCTAGTTGAGTACAGAGTACTTTTGCTGGTTAGCGGGTAACTTGCTCCTACTCTCCTGGCCTCCTCTCAATTTTTAGGAGTCAGCCTGAGCTCTATTATTGCTTGTCCGTCGGCGCCTTCTTGTCCATCCATCCAAATCCGAACGACTTCGAGTCCCTTTCCAGCAGACGCAGTCAAACTCTTCCACTGGTCAACTGTACGCTCTTTGCTGTTAAATATACACAGCAAGTGAAGGTCTATCGTGTTCAATAGACGACCCGAGTCCTCGCCATATTCTTCTGGAAGAATCCCGTCGACTATGAGAATGCGTGACTTATCACTCATTGCGTTGGCAGTATGCCTCAGCACCTGGACAGCTTCGCTATCGGTGCAATCCACCAGCAAGTGTCGCAGCAAGTATATGTCGGCGCCTTTCACTGGTTGTGGGTCGAAAACATTATGTGCCTGCCATTCAATCGGTAGCTTCTTAGACTCTGACGCGTATGCAGACCGTCCATACGCGATTGTGTCTTCGTAATCCTGCACGATGAAGCGAAGGTGGCTGTATCTGCGCGCGAGATCAGCACATACGTGGCCACTACCTCCCGCAACATCGACAAGAGTAGCTCCAGCAGGTAGGGATCCATAGTCGTAGAGATGGTGAGGCCCAGAGATTCGTCCAGACATAGATAGAGCGAACCGCTTGCCGAGTTCTGGATCTTTCTCGCGCAGAAAATCGAACATATTGAGATCAGCTGCTGCCAATTAGCCGCAATGATCTATCATATGCAACACAAAACACCACGAAACAAGGAAAGTAAAAGGTAAGACTCTTACTTCCAAAAGCCTTTGAGAAGGCAGATTTTCGGCTGCTATCCGGAATCTGGAAGTTGTTCTCCTTGAGCACATCCACCAGAGCTGGAAAAGCTCGATGAAAGTCAAGCGTTCTATATTTCAAAAGTTAGCTTGACTCAGTAACCGTTACCTAGATTAAGGTAAAGGGGTTCATGATCATAACTCATCCACTTACCCAATGGTTGCAGATGCTTCGGCGACAGGCTGCGTAAGCACCTTGGACACTGCGTTGTGGATGTACTGTGCGGGAGCAATCTCCTCGAAGATGAACCGCTGGGTTAGATAGCGCAGCACCCGCCCTAGAGTGGAATAGGTTATTATTGAATCATCGTTCACACGTGACCAACCCGGTGATTTATTGTCACTTACTCAGGAGCTCACGTGACCCCCCTGTGGCCTCTGCCAGTTCGTCCAGACTGGTTGGCGAGGAGGGATCCGACGACACATGATGATTAACCTTGAGGGCAAGGACTACTGACACGGCAGCGGTTGTAATGTGCCCTGTTGTCTCCATCCACAGCCAGAGGGGAGGACCTTGGACCAAAGCGATGATCTTCTCACATGCATGAACGATCGCTCGCTTGGACTCCTCCACTTCAGGCTGAGCAGCATCAGGCTGAGCAGCATCAGGCTGAGCAGCATCAGGCTGAGCAGCATCAGGCTGGAGGCAAGTTTCTTGAGGATGCTTCAGGGACAGGGACGGTGGATGAATACCACGATTTTTCAACGATTCCAAGTAGCATCGGACTTCGCTCTCGACAGTCTTGGAGAGCGTATTGAGATCTTGTGTTTGCGATATTGCCGATGTGGCCATGATGATGGTTGTGAATAGTATGGTGGATCCGCTGAGAATTGAGGTTGTAATTTTTTGCAGTATTCATACATGTGCTTCTTCGTTGTCAAAAACTAAAGGATTTATGTTCCAGTTCTCCGGCGAAGGATTGACTTACGTGCTCTCGACATACATTTGCAACCCGTCGGAGCATCCAATAGACAGCGATAGATTCATGCAAAGTCTATATGTACAGCATGCCTGTATAAGGAAGTCTCAGGTTCTGCAGAAACAAAAGCCACAGGAATAAGGTTATGTGGATTTGTGGAATCATGGCAGAATACTGGCAATACTCGTGAAGAGGTAGATTATGCTTTGCCACTCTACAAAGTGGTAATATGGGGGACATTTGGGAGAGAGGGGGTTTCTTGCAAGGTTGTACTTTGACCGCTTGTTCTTGTGATCAGCCGATCTATCAACAAAGCCAGTGACACATCCGAACTCTCATGAATCGATTGACTTATATATACTTCAAGAGGCACAGGATGCAGATTTAGGTTTAAACCCACAGTTAATGTTCATTAAGATGAAAGCTTTACAACCAGTTATAGGCATCTAACCAGTTGTGCAAGTGAGCGCTTAGTAGCAAAACCTTAAATAGTATTCTTGGTGAACTCAATATTATTTCTTAGCATGCTAACTAAATGACTTAAGGTTACTCATTGAGTCAGGGAATACTTAAGCTAACTTTCAATGAACTTAATATAGTTTTGCAGTATGCTAGCAACATGACTTAAGGTTAGGTGACTCATTAAGTTAGGGAGTACTTAAGGTAAGTTACAACATTAGTATTGCCTAAAAGTCGAATAAGCAGAAAAGCAAACTATAACCCACTGGCCACCTAGCTACACCTACTACCTGCCCACCTTAATTTGCAGCAAAAGCATATTTTTACAAATACTAATCTTATCTTAGTAACTAAGTCATAGAATTAAAATCGTTACTAAATAGAGATTATATAGTAATTATAAGAATCTATTACAACTATATGTTTAATCTTCTTTTTAAGTATTAAAGGTTTATTTTCAAAATAGAGTAGTTAGACAAAATTAAATTGCTATAGCATAGTATTTTTCCTAGTATTATTAAGGCTATTATTTTGCTGTCTTACTATTAACAGCACTATTTAATCTTAGGTGCTAGGCTTTTTAGCATTCTCTATTATATAAAGGAAACTATTATATCTTTTATAGCTATATTAATAACTTAAAATCAATAACTACTTAACTGCTTAAAAGATAATAACTACTTACTAATATTATTAATTTCGCTAGGATTTTACTAAACTTACAAACTTTTAGCGCCTTATAAAGCTCTTTTAAGTATAGGAAGCTAAGTTTATAACTAAAACTAAGCTGATAGACTTTCTGCTATTCCTGCTAAGTAAATTAGAGATGCTGCTAGAGTTCCAGCAATTAAAATAATAGCCTGTATTTTAATCTGTGCAGTTATACTAGCAGGGATCTTCTTAGTAGGCTCTACTAATGTACCCTTTAGTGCTGCTTAGGAGGTATCTATTGCTAGGTCTAGGTTGTTCAGTATGAACAGCAACCAGGCCTTAGAGTGTCAGTAGAGTATAACAGATATTATAAATTTTTAGCATTTCACATGTAATCGGAAGCAGTATTTGTTTGATTTGCCATTTAAATATGCTCTAATTTATATAGAACCTAGCAGATTTTCCCTTTGCTAGGCAAGGGTACCTCTTTACACAGTGAAATGCACATACTAGACAAAGTACCAAATCCATTCCATTCAGCCGACTTGCACATGTAAAATATAGAGATTCTAACTTTTCACTGTTGTATCCCAGTTTTCAACAGCTTAGGCACATTACTGGTCCTGCTGAATTTCAGACTAACTGAAGTTCAAGATAATCAAGGACAACTATGCTTCGATCCTCATCTCGGTAGATTAACAACACTGAGTTTCAGGTACAGCCGGTCTTGTAGCAGAAGTAGAGCAAGGGGCCAAGCAGGAGTGCTCAAGCTCAAGGAAGACTCAGCAGTTATTGTACCAACAAGTCGTCAGGCAATTTAGGCCAGTACCAGGACATCCGATGCCAACACGCAAGGACATTATTCAACCCTCAAACCATAGTTCTTTGCTGAACTAGCAAATCCCATAGGCAGATGCCTTCTTTTCTAAGTTGTGTTTAACCAACTGAGATTCACTCCTCTTGCTCTGGCCTACTATAATACTCCTATGCATATATCCACATACCTTTTCCTCAAATTCGACTGCCGCTTTTGCTAACGATAGTTATCTTATTATACTACAATCGACTGTGCTATATACTCTCCTGCTGCAATGAGCTTGTATATACTGTTGGGCACCTTGGCGACCCTTGTGGTCTGCAGCTATGTTCTTGAAGGGCTTCTTTTCGCCCGTCGACATGCCCAAGAGCCGGTGTATATACGGCCGCGAATCCCCTTAGTCGGACATCTGTTGGGATTCATAAGAAAGGGTGTCCCCTATTATGATAGTATTGAGTATGAAGGAGACCTCCCCCGTATTATCAGACGATCACCAGGAATCACTAATCCCTCCTCAGAGCGGCTTACCCTGAACTCAAGATCTTTTCACTGCCGATATTCTCATTCAAGTGCTACATCGTCAGAGACTACCAACTCTGCGCGCCGATCCAGCGCGCAGCTAAGACCATCTCCTATACGCCATTCGCCAAGAAAGGCGTCAAACTCCTGAAGAACCCAGATAGCACCATTACGAGAAGCAGAGATCCCTTCTCAGACGATCAATCGACTCGCGAGTTTGCCCGCGAATTCCACCATGTTACCGCCACGAACCTTGCGAGCGGCTCTGCATTGGACCGCCTCAGTCTCTCAACTGCAAGGGAAACGCTCAAGAATGTAGACAAGCTGTTGGAAAGGTCTTTGTCCGGCCCTGTCGAGATTGATCTCTTCGAATGGGTCCGGCACACAGGCATCATGGCGGTCACGACAGGCTTTTATGGGAAGATGAACCCATACCTTGATCCTCTCCACTTCAAAAACTTTCGGTAAGACCTAGAAGTTCACCCATCCGTAATCCATAGCATTTTAGTCCTAGCCTCGCATGCACCTACTAATACTATGTACAGGATTTTCCAGGACAAACTACCCGCGGTCGCATCCGGCCTTGGATGGCTCTTAGCCCGCAAGACGTACAGGGCATTGGAAGATATGTGGAAGGCCTACGAGTCCTACTACAACGCTGGAGGCCTTGAAACGGCCGCAGACGTGCTTAGAGAAAGGGCACGAGTCTGCCTGGAAAACGACACGTCTCCAACTGACGTTGCGACATCTCATGCTTCCTTTGACATTGCGCTTCTGAGTAACTACGTACCCACATTGTTCTGGGTCCTCTACGATATCATTTCTCGCCCAGAGCTCCTGGCAGATATTCGCAAGGAGGTGAGCAAGGCTGTCGTCAAGGGCCAGGACGTCGGTACAGACTTTTCTCTGGACATCTCTTTGCTTCGTACCTCATGCCCGCTCCTGGTGTCTTCGATGCAAGAGACACAGCGACTCAGGACCTGCAGCGCAGCTACCCGCGAAGTTATCGCGGACACAACAATCGGCAAAGGGAATGATCAACACGTGCTGAAGAAGGGAAACTATCTTCAACTCCACAGCACTCCCATGTTGCGCAACACTGACCTCTGGGGTAAAGATGCCGAACGGTTTGATCCTCGCCGCTTTATTCGCATGGCCAAAAGTCAGGACCAGGGAAAGGTTGAAGTGGTGTCACCTAATCAGCTTCTTCTGCAATCGTTTCCCGTCTGGGGTTTCGGTCCGCATCTCTGCCCAGCGCGGTACTACGCCTTTTTGAGTATGATGTTGACGGTAGTGCTTGTGGCGCTGAAATTAGATCTCAATCCAGCCAAACAGATGAGATGGAGGGAACCCAAGTCTCAGATTACTTTGATCTCAGGGGTGGTACAACCGAAGGAGCCCGTGCGTGTGATGGTGAGTGCTCGAGATCCAGAAAGTAGATGGGGTATCGCGATCGGAACACCGGATACAAGGCTACAATTCTCTGTCCCATGAGCCGAGACTTGTTACCGCGGAAGATGTTTTACCGGGGAAGATGTTGAGCCGGTCGGTGGTGGGAAGTGGGAAATGCCTGAGTGGATGGGTAGAGGGTGATGACATTGACCCAGAGGGGATGGCCGTTAGAATATCACAGTCTGGATATGTGTCAAGGCACCAGATGATGTGCCACACAATGTGCCGAACAATTGTGAACATAACAGCTGAAATTCTTACTGGGAAGCGCACCTTCAGCCTCTGCTCCTCAACACTTCCTCTCGCGGACCCTCTCATATGCCATATGCGGCGGACAGTAGAGGGTGAATTGATCAACCGAGGGTTGGTTTGTCACCGCTTGTGTCTACGTGAACTTGTCGCGAGACTTGCGCGACGGAATTTAGATTGCCGTAGGAGCCTCCATAACTGGGACATGCGGTTCGTTGGGAAAATATTTCTATTGCTGTTTAGTATTGTAATGGGCATCGCCATCTGAAGGGATCTTGCAGTAAGGTTCTTCCATAGTGTAGGCTCACCTCATACAGCATAAGACTCCGACCACTAATTTATATGCTAAATAAGGAAATATGCTATATCTATAAGGGGGTGGTACTCCTGGTATAGCTGATATCATCCACTCAAATCCAGGTATTTACTCTATGCATGTAATAAGCTATCACCCCCACCCCCTCCCTATGTATATGGGTTTAGAACATTTCACACCCAAACATACCTAGGTAGGCCCCGAATAGGTGGAATGTCCAGCCAGAATGCATAAATAGTCGGACAGAAAATAGCATATTTGCGAAATGTCATATGCTATATGCTAAAAGACACTAGAAAAACCACTGACTGCTAAATCATATGCTAAAAGACGGGAATAGGCCCCTTAGGTATATGACTACTGTATCAACCGTCTGAACTTTTGCACTATAGTGAGTAGCATTTAGGGTCCCGGTTCAGTGGTCTGCGCAATTGTGTAGACGTTCCATTTTCACTACTTACTACTACAGCTGTTGGTTTGCTGGCTCCCCCAGCTTTCATGTTTATTAATTTTATGCTGTTGTTCCTCTTGTTCGAGTGTCGACTACTACAGCTGCATTTGGGTGTGATTATAGCTAGGTATGTTAACAGCTTAAAAACAACAACCACTTAAGTCGAGAGGGTCCAGGCACAGATTCACAGAGGTACTAAGCACTTCCCATTGCTGCATTGGGATGGGAGGGATGGTAGATGCGAGAGTGCAGAACCGACCCCCTCCGTATCAGTACCAAAGCAAAATCTGGCGCTTAAGCGCATTTTCAAGCCTATGCACCTGCAGCGAGGCGAGGCGAGGCGCTAGAGAAAAAGCCGGCCACTATAACTTCCCGATAGACTTCCCGAAAAACTGCTACAATAGAGCGAATTTAATCTAGCCCGTTCACCCAAATTCCGCATATGCTTAATACAACCCTTATTCGATTTACTAGCATACTATATTTAATTTAAATAGCGTAGACTTATAAACTATACTAATTTAAAGCATAAAAACTAGCTATTAATACTTAGTATAGCTACCTTCTATCTTTTTTACTGCTATACAATTTATAAATAAGTCGATAAGTATATTAATTTTACCTTATATAATAGCTATCTACGCTTTTTATAATACTTCTTTAAAGTAGTTAGTGTTTTTTAAACTGTTAATATAGCTGTAAGAGTTGTAATAGTTTCCTTTATATAATAGAGAATGCTTTAAAGCCTAGCACTTAAGACTACCTCTTTAAAATAAGCTTAATTCTCTTTATTTAGAGTCTTCGTCTAAGAATTAGGTCTATTTCCTTTATTAGCTTATTTATTTTCGGCTAGTATTATTTATTAAGCAAGAGGTTTAGTAAATATAATAGCTGTTATATTAGCTTAATTCTATGCTTTATAAACTACTTTAATACCTTAAAATATAAAATTTAATGTTATCTTCTTAGAAATTTTAAGTTCTATTATAAATAGAAGTATAGTCTTTTAAACAACCTTTATATATAGATTAATAATTATTCTATTATATTCTGCTAATATATTTTATTCTATTATTATTACGGAAGTCCGGCTGCTTTTTTATATAGCTATTAATATTATTATACTAATTATAAGCTTTATATACTCTCTTAAATTCACTAGATTATATTAATACCTCTTAAAAGTATATTATTCAACCTAATCTTATAGTTTAAAGGGATGATTTCAAATAATATATTAATTAGAAATAATTGCTTAAGAATAGTAGATTTATTAAAGATTTTGTTGAATGGCCTCTGTACATACGTATACGTTTCTCTTGTTCTTCGCCGGGTGGAGACAAATATATATATATTATTCAGCTCTACCTCGTATAAAGGGGAGGAGACGAAGTCTCCGATCCTCGTACGAAGCCTAAGTACTTATTTCAGGCGTATATAACTATGCCTAGCTATAGTCTGCTAGCTATAGTAGCTAATACCGGAGTCTCCAATTATGCCTTATATATAGCCGCAATACTAATTATTCTAATATTAGTATCTCTTCTTTTATAGCTTATATAGATAGATATAAATAAAAAATTATTATAAAAAGAGTATAATCCTCTAAAACAGAATATTATAGCTTTTCTCTATACTATATAGCAGTTAAATACTAATAAGCTAAACTTTATGCCTTATAAGGACTATTAAAGACCTCTTTTCCTATAACTATATATAT
>MUZH01004049.1:0-38463 GCA_003012965.1 Juglanconis oblonga | reverse complement strand
AATCACCAGGCAGTTAGGTAGACTGCAACCCGGAGGCTGGAAGGCGTCTAGCGGATGCTTTCACAAGAGATACTTACCTACCGGGCTGGTACCTGTAATTAACCAGACGCACCCTCACGGTGAACCGGACACATCCAGTGAACCTTGGAAGAAAGCGTTGAACAGCACTAGTCTTGTCTTCCTCCCCTCCCCTTCTAGCACCCTTTTCGCTTGCCGACATGGGAAATTAGCATACAGAAAGACCTGCAGCAGCATCTTGTGTTTGCTGTTGCAAACTCATGGAGCTCTATCTCTATACCTACCGTGTCTTTTAAAGTATAAATACACTAGTGTGTCCAGTTAGCCACTCTCCACAAAGCCAAATGTTAACATTGAGTGAAATTGACCTAGCTAGCTGTTCACATTACCTGGGCAGAGAAGCGTCCCCTCCCTGCAAATACTCTTCCTCACAAAAAGAACGACTTTGCGCCTGTCTGCATTATATCATATTATCACATAAGCCTTATGTACATGAACCGTTCCTACAATGCAACACAGCCGGCGCCCCTGAACCCGGGGGCCTGTCATCAAATATGCTTTCTCACACGCCTGATAAACGCCGCTGCTTAGTTCAGCATCCCGCTTTGTCTGCCGAGTGCGCTGTCTCGCTGTCTACCATCCAAGGGAAAAAAATTGGAAAGTGACGGGAGTAATGGGGCTTTGCGGCCCCGTAGTACTATCTAGTCTTGTGAGACGGTTTGCTGGTACGTGTTAGCATAACAAACTGGAGGGAGGCCACGGAATCAAGACGTACCACCAACCAGTCCATACCCTCCGACACACCGCTGCCATCCACCGCCGAGCATGCCATGATGCTCCAATTCCTGTCCCTCAACTCTCCCAACCGTAGCGCTTGTGAGATGTCGCCGGCCCCTTTTGCCCCTGGCTGATCTTGCTTGTTCGCGAACACCAGCAGCGCGGCGTCTTTCAGCTCCTCCTCGTTCAGCATAGCTGCCAGCTCGTCCGCTGCGGTTTGTAAACGTTCTATATCGGTGGAGTCGACGACGAAGATGACCGCTGCGGTGTTAGCGTAGTAGCACCTCCAATAGGGCCGGATACTTGTTTGGCCACCCAAATCCTTCGCCCAGAGTGTCAGCTCTTCATAGCCCTGCATGTATACTGCGGCATGTAGTTCGGGGAGGACTCTCGTACCCAGACATTGAAGTTGAGGTTCTTGTATGTCACGGATTCAACGTTGAAACCAATAGTTGGAATCGTTGTCACCACCTCTCCTATCTGCGCTGTGTCAGCGGACGGTCCTCGCGGGTGAGCATGTGGGGAGGAGGGGGAGCGGACTTTGAGTCTGTACAAAAGTGTGGTCTTGCCGGCGTTGTCCTGCAGTCGAGATCATCAGCGAAGCAAGTCACCGCAGAACAACGGTGCTCCGTACCAAGCCCAGAATCAATATTCTTATCTCCTTCTTCGCCCATAGAAGGCCGGACAGCCATGACATGCTCTGACCCATCTTCGCTGATGTCTCGCCGCCCAAGGCTGCCCCAAGAACGTCGCAGAATGGGGAGTGTGTGAACGTGATGTTGTGTCCTCAGGGAGCTGTAGCTGTGTCTGGCCTGGAATGGGAAACGTTTGCGCCAAGTCCAAGTCGAGGTCGGACCGTTTCCAGAAAAAGGGGTACCGCTTCGTGAGCAAAGGGAGGGCTGTGATCGTGCGAAAAGAGCGGCCTCTTGGAGTATTCGTCAAGAAGAGGAAGAATACGAGCCGCAGTGTGATTTCTAATAGACGTCGTCTTTAACTTGGCAGTTGCATCACAGAGGCAGGTCCGGCTGGACTCTCGTTGCCGGCCGTGCACGAAGTAGGTCGCCCCAGTTTCCCTGCACTGACCATCGCCTGCTCCGACTCGATTCCCCACTTTATGCGGATTACCAACTTGGGCCAATCACTATCGCTTACATCAGCAGCGCACAACAAGTCGAAATTTCATCGTCTGCATCTGCTTCCTCAGCCCCACCGTATCTCTCATCACGGATCAACTCATCAACGAAACAACCAGCCTCGTCATTCGCGACAGATCAGTCAAAATGCCGGTACGTGGAATCCTCTGCCGAAGAGAAGGATGATGGGAACTGCAGGTTGGAACAACTAGAGACGGTCAATCCGGGAGAGATGAGGTCGTCATACCGCTGGGTTGATGCGAACGGAGGGCTAACGATCGCAATCTTCACGACAAACAGAGCCACAAGAGTTTCCGGACCAAGGTCAAGCTGGCCAAGGCGAAGAAGCAGAACCGCCCCATCCCTCAATGGATCCGTCTCCGAACGGGCAACACCATCCGGTACGATACGCCCCACGACCTTTTCCCATGAGAGACGGCGATCACCGCGAGAGGAGGACCTGCCTGACCATGGATACGGAACGCATGGCTAACATTTCGCACAGCTACAACGCTAAGCGGAGGCACTGGCGCAAGACTCGTCTCGGTATCTAGATGCATCGACGACCGAACTGCCACTTACTGCTGTTCCTTTTCCCTTTTCACCAAACCCACCTTACGATCCCGACTGCCCTACTACAAACAATCAACCGACCGACTATTCGACAACAAAACGGACGATGGATGGAAGGACTTTCTGAATGGTCGGCATAGGGACAGGGACATACGGAGGGGAACAGGAATCATCATGGACTTGGACGACTGATCAAACAGCTCCTTGGTCCCGGAAAACGGTGTCGGTTTGCGCTGGCTTATGCAGCATTGCATTTAGGGTTTCTCAGGGGAAAGCAATCGAACAAGAATTGCAAACGAACTTGTACACGCTCTTGTTGGACTAGTG
The DNA here is from genome assembly GCA_003012965.1 of Juglanconis oblonga. NCBI lineage: Eukaryota > Fungi > Ascomycota > Sordariomycetes > Diaporthales > Juglanconidaceae > Juglanconis > Juglanconis oblonga. Next base: position 35,635 of record MUZH01004049.1, on the reverse strand, counting down.
ACCGCCGCTTGGAGGCCGCTTCGTGACAGGTTTGACACGCTCCGTCTACATGTGATATGCCGTTCAGGTAAAAGGACGAGTCGGCAAGCCTGGGATTTAAAGATAACTCGAGTGTAGGCGGATGATAGGCCAGATTGGCAGCGTCTCCTCCACGCTTCTCCATGCACCCATGGAAGCGAGCCGAGCCTGCAGGAGTCTTAAAGAGACATCCACGATTGCTTTGGACGCTGTCTCACAAAGCTACTCTCCGGCTCTGTTATGCTAGACGGCAACTAGACATCGGGATGCTTTCCATGCCAGCCAGCCCTGTTCTCGAACATTGCTACTGCAACCTTCCGCCGCGCACGCTCCTCAGGCACACTCTTAAGTAGCGGTTATGTGTGGATGTCTTGATGATGCCGTAGCACACTCACCTATGAGGTCTGCCCTATCGGCTGACCTTGCGCGTTGAATCATCGTCTGGTGCAGGATACGATGTTGCTACCTCAGACAGCTGCCGCACCTGGGAGATTCTTTGATGGGCAAGCAGCATTCCTTTTGCCTGTGACCAGGATCGTCAACAGATCACCTTGTCCCCCAATATGCCCTTCAGGATCACCACGCCAGTGTTCCCTCTTGATTCTCTGCTGCGCATACAAGTCCCAACAAGCAAGAGTAGCCCACCAGGCCATAGCCCTGGTCTCAAGAGTGCTCCATCCCTCGGGCAAAGATACAAACCCTCCGGCTCCTTGCCATCATGACCACGACCAATACCTCACGGCCGTGGCATGCCCTGAGCCTCATAACTACACCCCACCTGTCCACTGAAGTTGATGCTACCAACGATACAAACGTTGAAACCTTTCACATAGTCCAAGCGTAACTTCGTAATACATGTCTCTGCCTGAGCTCACAACAGCTTCGTCGTCCTGATCATTTCCCTGCCACTACCTGTGATGTACCCACGAGGTGCCTGGCAGTGAACCACACTGCACAAAGGAACCAATGCGCGATGTGGTAGTCGTGCGGCGCAGTCAGCAGGCATGACATGATGGCTGCCTGGGAGCGATAGGGAGTACGAGATATCCTCAACCTCGCGATCGGAAGCAGAGGCAGATGGACAAGGGCCAAGAAGGGCTGTGGCAGTTGTGAGAAATTGGGCGTAGAGGAAAGATTAGTTCCTAGAGGGAGAACAGAGAATGTGACTTAAGGGCAAGTTCATGTCACAGCTCAAGTCTACAGCATATCACAGGAAGAATAAAAGCATAGTTTGGGATCTCAGGACTCAATTTGGCCTCAACTCAACGCGCCTAAAATCCATAGTGGGGACCATGTGTATGACCAAGCCGAAGACCTTTCCTCCAACTTGGTATCTCACGTCGGCAAAGCCTGTCCCCCACAACCAGCCAAATTGATGTCATACCCCTTTTCAATATCAATGCAACCGAAAACCGAAAATCCGAACTCTGCAAAAACCGAGACCACCAACGCCTAGTGACATGCCGTAGTGGTGAAAGGGTAAGCCGTCATGGACGGAAAGGCATGAGAATATGACGGCATGAGGCAACGAGCCGAAAGGAACAGACGCCCCACTTAGCGATCCTCAGCCCACTCGTTCTCACGGCGAATCTGCTCCTCCTCCTCGGGAGTGAAGTCGTTGGTGATGTTGAAGGTCTTGCGGATCTCCTCGGGGGACTTGCCCTTGATCATGTTGGCCACAGTCTTGCAGCCGACATCGAGCAGGGCCTTGATGTCCATGTAGTTGGCTGCCAGAATGATCTCGAACAGCATCTCCTGATCAACCTGCATGTACTTCTGGTCCCACTCGTCGATCTCGGTGGTCTTCTTGCGGGACTCGGTGTCCTCGTCGGCAGTGGGAGGGGGGTCGTTACGGTGGTGCTCGCACCACTCAATGATCTTCTCGAGGACAGGGCCAGAAACATTGGGCAGGGGCACTTGACCCCCAGTCGCGGTGTCCATGCCTAGATCCTCGACCAGGTTCTTGATGAGCAGCGAGCGGGTGGCAACCTCCGTGTCGACGGTGTGCTCGGAGTGGTCGTTGGCCTTCAGGATGAGCTTGGTGGAGCCCTTCTCAGCGTTGTCAGACATCTTGACGATGGGTGGTGGATGTGTGTGGATGAGTTTTTGTTTGGTGGAGCTGGGGGTAGAGAGTTGATTGCTGATGGCTGTCAGAAAGTCTGCAGTTGTAGTCGTCGTCAGTATCGATTCAGATGGGTCAATCTGAGAAGTGGTGTGTTTGTTGTTTGCTGTCTGGTGCGATGATGTAGGAAGGGTATTCTTGGGATGTTATGTACCTGAGTAGGTATTGTCTTAAAGAGACTGTGGCAGGAAGAACAGAGGTGGATAGATTGATGGGTTGATGGATGGGGAGGTAGGTGGAAGGCCAAGAAGAGGGAGCGACGTTGAAATGGAGTCAGCTCAGACGGCAGGTAAGAGGAAGTGGTGGGGATCGTGCACGGACCACCGGCACGTCGAGTGGGTCTGGCCGCCAATGGCTGCCTGGGCTTCACCTTTTCTTGATGCAGGTGCCTGTGGAGTGAGAAATGTGAAGTGAGGAATCTTGAGGGAGTTGAGGGAGGCAGACACGCGGCGTGACAAATTCACGATTGTAATGCTGTGGAGCTGCCTACGAGGAAGACAAACAGGTGGATAACGCTGGGGTATGGACGACCTAGAGCGATGGCCCAGTGCCAGTAAGGAAGAGGATGATGGCAGCGACGACAGCGATGATGGAAAGTGGTGATAGCTTACCTTGCTGACAGAGGATGTAGATATGTGATGGATTAATGGATGGATTGAGAGACTGGCCAAGTCGTCGCACCGCTGAAAAGTCAAAAATCAAAAATCGAAATCGAGAATGAGGAAGATTTGTAGTTGAGCTCGGAGCTTTAAATAGAGGTCAGCCCAGTGAGGAAACGAGCACGTTTAGATCTAGGCCCTTTACGCAAGCCACCTGCAGGTCCGGGCCGTCTTAGGAAGTCCTTATTAGTTCACAGCAGCTGATCTCTCGAGGAAAATAGGTTGGGAATAATAGACTGAGCTGGAAGACAATGGAATCGTTTGAAAAATGGCGACCAATGCGCAGCCATGAGTCTGTTACAGTCTTATGCTTGTGTTTGTTCCAGGTACTTGCCAGCTGCCTGGATTTGTCTGAGATAATTGGTATCCTTGTTCTAAATACAGCACTAAAGGTGCCTGTGTCCACATACCCATGCTGCCACCAGAGTCAGCATAGGGAGGTAGTCTTACAACTCATTATGACACCTGTCTGCTCTTTGCATGCATAATATCAAGGTAAGAAATCCGACTTGATCATGCAGCAAGGAAACCAGGTCCTCGTCGTTCAATATGAATGCATATCCGTTTGTCTTGGATATGCCAGCAGACAGGTGTCTTGGAGCACACAAGCTCAGCAACATGCTTACTCAGTTTCGAGATTTCCGATATGCTAGAAGAGTGGAAAATGCGATTATATGGTAGGGTCTCAACAGCCTTGTGGATGTTTTTCAACAACCTGGGACTTGTAAGGCTGTTAGGGCCCGGTGGGCCTTCCCGCTGGGCCGGGAATGGGTCTTGCCATTCTGCCATCTGCAACGAATCGCGCTAAAATGCGGCAATCTGGGCCGCATCGCGAATCCAGGACCCCTGGCCCCAGAATGACGGCTCCTTAGCCTTCCCAGCAACCCCTGTCCAGATTCCCACCCAAATAATCTCCCATCCAAACATGTGGCCTCGTCTTCTGCGCTCCTGACGTTTTCATGAACATCCTCCGAAAACAGATGATCCCAACCTCCTTCTCTGGCTTGTTAGAAAAGATAAGGGCTCGTCTGGGTGAATCAGTTCAATTGTGTATTCTCCTGCTTCATTTCCCATCCCAACACCACCGTTGAATATGCCGTATGCATCTTGCTTGCCAACGGTTGAGACAGCCTCTTCAAAAGCAGAGATAAGGCCTCGCCGATGCTTGACCTGGGTCCACTAGGAAGAAATCGACTTCACCATGTGGCGCCGTACCTATCTTCTGCTACTCCTCGTCCGCCTCTGGTTTGCTCTGTCCCCGAGCTATCTTCATCCTGATGAGAACTTCCAAGGCCCCGAAGTTATTGCCGGTAAGGCCGCTCTCCCGAGCGCTGTCTGTTTGCGCGTCGCGATCGTGTCTGTGACGTGATTCAGGTCTTTGCGACCCACCGCGCTTACGATGCCGTCCTTCTTGCGCATGGTATGGAATACGCTGACCATAAGCATCACTACCAGGTGAGATCTTCAAATATCCTGTCCGGCTCACCTGGGAGTTTACGACCGACCACCCGATTCGAAGCGTCTTCCCGCTATGGCCGATATACGGATTGCCCATGCTCCTGCTGCGGTGGCTGTGGATAGGAAATGGGAATGATGGCGAAGTGCCTCCAATAGCAGTGTTCTGGATGCTGCGCGCCCTCATGTTCATTCTTAGCTTCGTCCTCGAGGACTGGGCCATCCATGAGCTGATCCAGTCACCCCGTCACCGTCGGGTCGCCGTTCTCCTGGTGGCTTCCTCCTACGTTACATGGACCTACCAGACGCACACCTTCTCGAACGCGATAGAGACGCTAGTTGTTGCTTGGAGCTTGGTCTTGATCGAGAGGACTATTGCGGTACCAGTCAATACGGTATGGACGATAGCTCTAAGTGGTTGTACAGTGGCTGACAGAACTCAGCAACATACTCCTCTCTTAGCGCCTGCTATTCTGGGATTCATGGTTGTGTTTGGGTGCTTCAACAGGATAACGTTTCCGGCATTCCTGCTCGTCCCGGGCTTGCGACTGATCCCTTACTTCTGGAGGTCGTATGTACTCGCACAGCCCCCCTACGAGCATTGTGGAGTTGACAGCTAACACCTTGGCCAGACCTCTTGCATTTGCAGCTACAGCGTTGTCGGCACTCTCCACAGCATTTGTAGCGATTGCTCTTGATACAGCGTTTTACACATCACACCAAATCTTATGGAGCGACCTGCTTCGTCATCCCGTCATTACGCCTCTCAACAACCTCATGTACAACATTTCTCCTTCGAATCTTGCACAGCATGGAATACACCCATGGTACCAACATATCCTTTTTAATCTTCCGCAGCTCATCGGGCCGGCTGCCGTTCTACTCTTCATACGCCCGCATCTGTCTTTGCGACTGTACTCGGCGATCTCAGGAATATCCGTACTGTCGATGTTCCAGCACCAGGAAGCTCGTTTTCTGCTTCCTACGATCCCTCTGATCCTCTCGTCTGTGCGATTGCCACAACAAAAGAGGGTTCTGAGGATTTGGGTCGCGGCTTGGATTATCTTCAACCTCATCTTTGGCACCTTGATGGGAATATACCATCAAGGAGGCATAGTTCCGGGACAGGTCTTCATGGGAAAACAGCCGGATGCAACGAAGGCGATCTGGTGGAAGACTTACATGCCACCGATCTGGCTGCTGAACGGCAAGGCTGAAACTCTCGAGACGCGCGATGTGATGGGCATCCCGGGCGAGGAGCTGTACACACAGTTGGAAGAGATTGCAACGTGTGATACACCAGCGGACCGTCGGAGCCAGGAATATCGTAAGGAGAAGAACGGGACATACCTGGTCGCTCCAACATCAGCCACCTGGCTCGACCCTTACTTGAAGAACAAGGGCTTGGACGGATTGCGATTTCGAGAGGTCTGGAGATATAGACATCATTTGAATTTGGACGATCTAGACTTTGATGACGGCGTTTGGAACACTTTGAAGAGGGTCGTTGGGCGGAGGGGTTTGGCAGCATGGCGGGTTACGAAATCTTGCAAGTAATGGATGCATGGAAAAGGACTGGATAGACATGGCGGCAAGATACCCCCTTTTCTCTTGAATTTGATTTGACATACAGCCAACGTGATATGCGCCATTCTCTGTGGACTGATCTCCATCTCAGTGGTGTGATGGGGTTTTCTCTTGCGCAGGCTTTGAGAATGAGGACGTCTTGCTTGCAACTCGAAACTCTTTCCATCGATAGTCGATCGGCTTATATAATCAATGATCATCCTCCGAAAGTTCTCCAAGCTCCGAACTTCAGATCATGCATCTATCTTGCTTCAACAAAGAATCAGGCCAATTTTGAATGCGCTCACGGAGGCTTCCGATCTTCTTCACTACAAAACCCACTGGAATTTTGATTACTCGCCCAACGTGCCAGACACCGTAAAAATGGCCGGTTTTCCACTCGAACTTTTCAAGGCAAGGGCACCGCAACTACCCCATCATGAGAACCATGCCCTCGACTGACCCCGATTCTGCCTGCAGTTCGGCATGTACCTCTTCTTTCCGATCGCCTTCATGGGCTACTTCGGTGTGAACCTCGACGAGCGCTTCGCCGTGCCGGACTTCTGGCCCAAGCCTGAGGAGGCGAACAAGGTGCCGACGGAGCGGGAAGAGATCAAGGCGGAGCTGGAAAGATTAAGAGCTAGGAGACTGTATCTCAGGGACAGGAGGCTGGCGGAGGAGGCGAAGCGGCAGGCGGAGAATCCGGCGCCGGTGCAGGAGCAGGAGAATTAGGCTCGGTTGCTTCGACACTACAAAGTTTGGCAGAAGATGAGACGGCGAGCCTACATCCAGCCGAGCACGATAACCGCCGCAAACGATCGTCCTACCGTCCTTATCTCTGTCTGCATAAGCTGACATTTTTCCTACGAAACGGCGCTGGCAAAGGGTGCAAAGGCGTTGGAAAGGAAAATGGGGTGACACTTGGACGACTCTCGACTATCAGTTCCAACATATGTGGATTGGAGGAGATGCGTGTTATATTTGGACAGGTGCGGAATGGATCGCAGCATCTACGAATCTATATTCTCCTCAAACGCCTCCCAGTCCTCCTCTGGCACAGCATCGCCCTTTGCTGCGTTGGAGTAGATGGCCTGCACATCCGGCAACTCGGTTAATGCGTCCACAAATTCCGAAAGCAACGTCACATCCGCAGCCTCGTCAACCGTCGACCGTGTCTCCTCCTTTGGCGACCATGTGATGTCCGAGCTGAGAATTTTCAGGCCGAACTTGTTCGCGACGCCCTGCGCGATCTGTGTGGTCTGTGTAGGCTGACATGATACAATCATGTTCCCCTCCTCGTCGGCCTCCAGGTCCTCCGCACCCGCTTCAATAGCTTCGTCCATGATGTCGTCCACGCCGAGACTCTCGTGCCGCTCGAAAACAACCCGTCCTATCCGACTGAAGAAGAATTCCGTGGCTGTTGTTCGGCCCTTGTGCTTGCGTATGATGCTGTTCACGTCTTGCAATGCGCGCAATTTATTGTCGGTCTCAACTTCAAGTATGAAGGCAGCGGATGATGGCATCATGACCTCAAATTTCATGCTCTCGAGGGCGGCGCCGCTTAGAGAGCGGCCTTGGCCTCTGGCTACCGCCTGCTCAATCACCTCTTTTGGCACGGAGTTTTTCTTTGCAAGTGTGATGGCGTTGGCGAGGGACGTGTTTGTTTTCGAGTCTGGTCCGTATAACCGGGAGTACAATGTTATTGCTTCGACGTGCTGCGTGCGCTGCAATGTCTTGATCTGGTCTTTCTTGCCCTTTTGGTGTTTGATCTTGGACCATTTGTTGTGTCCGGATTGTACAATAGGACTTGTCGCGAATGTACGACAACATCTGGAGCATACTGCTCCAGCCCGCACAGGCCGGAAGAGCAGTGAGCTCATGTCCCTCAAACCCGTAGCCATGGCTAGGAGATGGGATTCCAGTGGCCAGCCAGGCAGAGAAGGAAAGGCCGGGGGAAAGAGTTGGAGGATTCTATCCCATGTGACACGGGCCTTCAACGATGAAAGCTGCAAGATGCTGCTGGGGCAAAGAAACTGAGTTTGGCGACCCGCGGCATGGGGACTGCCTGTCGCGAGAACTCAGTTGATTGGCCAAGCCGACCCACTAGACCAGGGGCACGAGAGCCGCAATGACATCTGTCAAGGGTACTGCTTCGATGCGGACAGCTGGAATGTGTGTGTAGAACTTCCCAACCTCAACAGCTTCCTCTCGGCTCCCACACCGCGCAGCCTTCAGCCAAAACATTCTGCCGGGGGAGAGTTTACACCACTGAAAACTTAACTACACCCCAGAAATATACAATCATGTCCTCCGGACCACCGCCAGAAGCTCCCAATGCACCTGCTTCCGGCGCCGACGCCGCACCCGCCCCACCGGCGCCGCCCGCGTCCTCCGCGATCTCGACCCCGGAACTCGACCTCCCCAAGCTGCAGTCCCTCCCCGCCGAGCAGCAGGACCTGTTCCTCCTGACCTTCGTCTCGACCCTGACGAAACACGTCCTCTCCCTCTCCGCAGACGACTGCACCGCGCAGCAGTTCTACCTGAAGAGGGAGATCTTTCAGATCATCAACCTGCGCACCCCGGCACCCACCCGCGTCGTGCGGAACAGCCTGGGGAGATGTCTCGCGCACATCTTCAGCCAGGGCGACCGCAAGCTCCTGCTAGATACGATCAACGACCTCGTCGCCATCATCACCGCCGGCAAGACCAAGGGCGAGGGCGAGGTCCGCGCCAAGCACGCCGCTGTCGTGTGCCTGGGTGATGTGTTCGGCGCCGCGGGCGACAGTGCGATCAGCTACCACCAGCTGACCTGTACGACGCTGGTGAAGCTGTTGAAGGGCTCGTCGAATCACGCAGGGCTGCGCGCGGCCTGCTTTGGGGCGCTGGGGAAGATCGCGAGAATGGTCGGCCAGATGATGGACGACACTATCGCGAGGGATATATGGAAACAGAGCCGGAGCTATGCGTCGAGCGATAAGGGTGCGGTCGTGGTCATCGCGGCATGTCGCTGCTTGAGGGCGCTGATGAGGCACACAAGCTATTTCAAGAATGGGAGTGATTTCGACAAGATCCAGACGGCCATGTTCAAGGCGTTCGAAAACGGATCCTCGCAGGCGCGTCGTGCGGCTGCCGAGTGTCTGGCTGAGGCACTGGGTAGAGGTTACTCTGAGTCTGTGACTGGAGATAACCTCCCGAGTCCTACGAGTTTCATGAAGCCGAAGTTGAAGACGCCCAAGACACCGAAGCGAATGTCGATGGGCCCGGGAGCACTGGAGGACGAGGACGGCATACCATCGCGCCCCGAGAGCCCGGCCCCCACAAAGAGGAACTTTGATGTCGCCTTGTCTTTTGCGGACATCCTCAGGGTGCTGTCGAACCAGTACGGCAAGCTGGGTACCTCCAACAAGGCCAGGTCCGCCATCGGGATCTGCTACTCGACACTGCTGAAACGACTGGGAGAGAAGACCATCGAGTTGAATTATTTGAAGATTCTTGAGAACCTGTCCTTGGACTTGCTCGGGAACCCTAATATCACGAACAACCGTTACCGCCTGCTGATCTCGCGGCGCATCGTGGATACAGTGCTGCAGGACGTTGTTGGCAAGCAGATTCTCGGTGAGACTGGACAATTGCACGCGGCTAAAATTCTGATCAACAATGTTCTGAAAAACTACCCTCAAGCTTTGAAGGAAAGGCCTGAACCGACCAAGAATATGCTCATTGCCTCGATGGGGGCACTTAGCTCTCTGATGGGCTCCCTCGGTTCTGCCTCCAATTCCTTCGCAGAAGCAGCACGTGAGGGTCTGTTGCAAGCCCTCCAACATCCGAGCTATACTGTTCAGGTCTATACTTCAGCGTGTCTCAAAACATTCGTACTGGCATGTCCTCAGCAGTTACTATCCTGCCTCTCTGTTTCCATGAACAGCTTGAGCAGAGAGCTTAGTGTGCTCGGAACCGGTCGCAACTCTACACGGAAATGCATCGGTTTTGCTCATGGACTGGCCGCTACGCTGAGCGCGAGTCCGGCACGGCCGCTGTACGGCTCTGTCGATATCAACAGCCGAGTCCTCACGATGGCAACCAATTTACTGAAGTCCAGCGGGAAGCTCGAGCTTCGTGTCGCTTGCACCCAGATCCAAGTCGCCTGGACTCTGATCGGTGGTCTCATGTCCCTGGGGCCAAATTTCGTCAAGATTCATCTTTCCCAACTGTTGCTACTGTGGAAAAATGCCCTGCCAAAACCTCTTGCCAAGGACAACACGTCTTCAAGGAACTATACAGAGGCGTCTTTCCTTGCCCATGTTCGGGACTGTGCGCTTGGGTCGATTTTGGCTTTTCTCGAGTTCAACAGTCGGCTATTGACCGTCGACGTCTCGAAGAGAATCGCAACCATGCTTCAAAGCACCACGGCTTTCCTGAAGACGCTGCCTAAGAAGAAGACGTCTGACGACATCTCTGAGAGGCTTGCCCCTGCGCTACAGCTTCAAGACATCGAGATGATGGTACAGAGGCGTGTCATGCAATGCTACATCAAGCTGGTAAACACAAGTCCTGCTGGCGGTAGCGAGGCGTTGCTTCAGTCAAACCTGCTCACTCTAGCGATCTCGCTGTTCGCCGACCCTGACAACTATTCCCCGAGCTCGCTGAGTGCGGCGATTGCGAACTCGGCCGGTACCTTCGAGACTATTTGGGATGTGGACGACAACGCTGGATTCGGTGTCACTGGGCTTGTGTCCGGGTTTCGTATCAAAGAGCTACCCGGACAGCATGAGAGCTCGATTGAGCCATCCTTGACGCAGGATAGCAGCCCGGAAGATATCATGGAGACTGTTCTTTTGTCTCCTGTCTGCGGGGCTTTGGAACATGACGCCTCTGTGCTGTATGTCGGTGGACAAGACGCACTCAGCTGCTCCTCCGATCCGCCTGCAACTGAGGTCGTGAACATGGGCATCCAGTTGTTCGCCTTCGCCTTCCCGCTTACACCATCTAAGGTACAAGAGAGTATTCTGGAGCAGATTGCCACATTCATGGCAGCCGGCACTCTCGAGCGCGACAATGCACGGAGAGCGGCCATTCATGTCAATGTTGCGGCTGCGTTCCTCTCGACTTTGAAGGTTGCTGTCAAAGAGACTCAATCACCGCATGGTGACGTGACGAATATGCAGGTCGAAAAGCTGCTGCAGGACATGATCAGAGGCTTCGTGCTTGACGCAGACCAGTACGTACGAAGCTTGGGCTACACAGCCATCGCTCGACTCTGCCAAGCCTGCGGCAACGCATTCACAAACACCGAGATCAAGTTCCTGGTCGACACGATTGTTCAGAACAGGGAGCCCAGTGCACGAGCCGGCTGTGCCATGGCGCTGGGTTGCATCCAGGCGAAGGTTGGCGGTATGGCTGCTGGATACCATCTCAAAACCGTTCTCGGCATTCTCATGTCTCTTTGCAACGATCCACATCCGACAGTGCACTTCTGGGCGCTCGAGGCCTTGGCACGCGCTGCCGATGCCGCAGGTTTGGGGTTTTCTCCATACGTCGCCAGCACGCTGGGGATGCTTGCTCAATTATATGTGTCAGACACGCACCATTCTGAGGTGGGCTCAGCGGTCTCCTCGAACCTGGAGCTGGAGCTATCCACGACGGCGAGTATCACGCGATGTGTGGACTCGCTCGTCAATGTCCTCGGGCCAGATTTGCAGGACATTGCGAAGTCGAGAGAACTCATACTCACTCTTGTCGGATACTTCCAATCCGAAGAGGATATACAGGTGCAGAAAGAAAGCCTCGGGTGTCTGGAACACCTGAACTTGTATGCGCCAAGCCACATGCACTTTGCCGATTATGTTAAGCTGCTTCAGAAATACCTGAAGTCCGACCACCCGACGCTCAGGGATGTGGCCATCGACGGCTTATACAACCTCATGAAGAGGAATCCCTATGACGTGATACAAGCTGCCGAGCCAGGCTTCGAGGAGCACCTGTGGCTTGCTCTTGATGCAAATGCTGAGCACGATGGGGTTCGCAACATCATACAAAATTGGATGCGCCAGACATCCCTCACAGACACGGCAGAGTGGCTCCAAAGGTTCCAGGCCGTCTTGAAGATGACGAGACCCAAGGCTGTCGCTGACGTTGAGACTGGAGGGCCTAAAAAAGCCACTGCCGTCGTGGACCTTCAAGACGAGGAAGTGGCTGGCTTTGCTGCTGCGGGCGGTGTGGCGAAGGATGAGAAAGAGGGTGGTTCAGGCCATGACGTAGAGCCTGTGAGGTGGCAGGTGGCCTCCTTCGCTATGAGCCTCCTACACGACATCTTCAACCTCATCAACAAAGACGTCGTGACGAACGGCGAGTCACCGGCTCAAACAGCGCTGCAGATCAAGATTGCAGATGTCGTCCGCATGGCCTTCTCTGCTTCCACCTCTGGCGTCTTGGAGCAGAGGATCTGGGGTCTCAAAATCATCGGCGCTGTGTTGAAGATGTTCGGCAAGACTCCCGACCCAGACTTCGACGAGGCCATGCTGCTTGAGCAGTACCAGGCTCAGATCAGCTCGGCGCTCACGCCTGCTTTTGCCGCCGACTCTTCTCCCGAGCTCGCTTCAGAGGCTGTCAACGTGTGTGCGGCGTTCATCGCTACTGGCATTGTCACCGATGTCGACCGCATGGGCAGGATCCTGAAGACTCTCGTGACCGCTCTTGAGAACTTCTCTACTGAGAACGACAATGCTGGCATCGGAGATCTCAAGGGTCTAAGCTCCAACGCCCAAGTCATGGTCAAGATGGCAGTCTTTTCGGCGTGGGCGGAATTGCAGGTTGCGAGCACCGAACAGACCTACCTGTTGGAGGTCCTAAAGCCTCACGTTGGCAAGCTTACTCCGCTCTGGCTAGAATCACTGCGGGAGTTCGCGAACTTGAGGTTCGAGCCGGACATCACGATGACTTTGGGACCTCCATCGCTGTCCGGCAGCCTGGACACCATTTACGCCGCCCTCAACCGAGAGACACTGCTCAGATTCTACCAGGAATCGTGGCTGAAGCTAGTCGATGCCATCGCTAGTCTGATCGGACAGGACAGCGAATTCGTGTTTGACGCCCTGGACGGGAAGGAGAACTCGGGCTCCACACCTAATGGCCAATCCAAGGGCTCTGGCTCCATCAACTATCGGGATGAGCCACTGGCCTTTTTCTTTGTGCTATTCGGTCTTGCTTTCGAAGCCCTCGCTGCAAAGCCCGGCCAGGCGGACTCGCTAGCCAGCCATGAGCAGACACTTGAGATCCTGCAGGCTCTCAAGAAAATCCTCCATCCGAGTGTCTCTGGTCACGCCATTTACCGAGAAGCGGTCTTTGCTGAAACTATGGACCTCCTGGACCGTCAGGTCCTCACGGAGGGGTTGGACGTGCAAGGTGTCATCGTGGAAATTGCCAGGGCACTCTGCGTCGAGCATCCCGCTGCTAGGAAGGGTGCGGAGCCTGACAATGGGGAGCTGTCAGACGATGTTGACCAGCTGTTCGAGCTCACGAGGATCATCGTCCTGGTGTTGGCAGGACTCTTGCCGAATCTTACGGAAGCAAATCAGCCTGTTCGTCATGTTCTGACTGAAGAGGCTGTGCTGCTTGTACGGACTTCACTGAACGCTTTGGTGGACGCTGCCGAGGTCTTCCCAGCAGTCATCAAGACAGACCTACATGCTTGTATCATCCATATTTTCGCCACCATTCTTGCTACACCCTCCTGCCAGCAGATCATTGTGCCGCAGTCACTACCAACCCTCAAACGCTTCATCGCAACCATGGCTAGCCCACGGGAGGGCAACAGTGGGTCGACGGATGTGCAACTACAGGGCTGCCTTCGGCGCTTTCTGTCCATCTACCTTCATGGTCAGAAACGGGAGGGGCCCACCGATCTCCAGAAAGTCAAGAATAGTCTTTTGGCGGTCACCATCTTGTTCACAGGTGGGCAGAACCATCTCTCGGCCAACGATCCTATTGTGGCCAAATTTCTTGAGGAGCTGGTGGACTGCCTCACGGACCGCATGGTACGTATAGATAAGGATGTCTCAATTTTATGGATCTCATACTGACGCTTATACAGACGGCCAAAATCGCTGCCAACTGCGTCCGCTCGCTCCTGCTGCAATCAAAGCCCACTGTCGCCGACGAGACCATTACCCGCTTCCTCCTTCCGCGTCTCATCTCCTTCGTTACCAACACTGAGCCCGAGGACCCAGAGCATGCGCGCGCACTGATCGCGCACACACTGGCTCAATATGTCGCGGTTGTTTCGGTCGACCACAAAGCCATCGCCATGAGTCTTGTGGTGCCCACGCTACTGTCCCGCGCGGCGAGCGAGGGCGGTATCGACACGAAAATTTATCGCGAGACGAGTGCGCGCCTGCTGGAGCTGGCGTCCGCGGACCAGGCGAGTTTCCGTGGCGTCGTGGCGGGCATGAGTGAGGGCCAGAAGGCATTCATGGAGGAGGTGATTAGGAGTGGGCAGCAGAGTGAACATGTCCAGAGGGATACTGATGCAGAGAGTGGACAACCCAGTATTGCGCTGAAGATGGACTTTGGGATTTAAAAAGCGAGTCTGTTTTTAAGAGAGAAGAGAGAGAAAGAGAGCACGGCTCGTACTAACTAATGCGGACTTATGCGATACCACTATTACCATTACTACGATATAGATAGAGACATGTTGGAATGAGAAGATCCGATAATACAATAGAGTGCAGGAGAGACGAAACTTTCTTGCACGTTGAGAAGGATCAGGCTCTATTTGAATGGGGTATCTGTTTATATGATCTAATTTGCCGCCAAAATTTCCGCCGCATCAGGAGCCATCGCCCCGTCTATCTTGCCACCGCTTTTCCTTAGAGTCTCCGTTTCCTCCTTTTCCCTCTGTGCCTCCTTTTCGCTCGCATGCGAGACATAGCTGCCATACCGGAGCATGGCAAGGGACAGTGCCACCATGAAGACGAGACCTAGCACGGCGCGTCGGGCCAGCACCCACCGGACGGCCTCGATCTCCGACCTGGAGTCGCTGTTGAGCGTGACGCTGATCTTGTAGGCTATTTGTTGGATCTGTAGAGGGGTCAGCATGATTACGCTGAGATTTCATCAAAGATGCGCCCTGCCCATGAAGACTGTACAGTCAGGGCATCCGGATTGTAGGGAGAAAAAAAAAAGGCATGAATGAACCCACAGCACTCTCCGCCGCCTTCTGCTCCTCCCGCACCGCCATCTTGCGGTCATTGAACATGCCGCGCACATTGTCATTCAACGTCAACAACTCCTGGTTCATGACCTGCGTGGTGTTATCGACCTCATGCTGCAGCACGGTCCTCTGCTGGCGGAGGGCCTCGTCGGCGATGCGACGATTGTTCTTGACCTCGGTGCTCAGCTCGGCGCACGCCGCCCGGAACAGGTACGTCTCGTTCTCGACATCGCTTCTGCTGATCAGACCACCCTGCGCCACCTCCAGGTTCTGCGCCAGCAGCGCCCGCACCGCCTTCATGGCCGTGATGGCCTGCGCGTTGGTGTACCCGCCGGCCTCGAGCTGCTTGACCAGCGAGTAGGAGTCGAAGTGGTGCACGTACGGCGGCGGCGTCAGGTGCGGTGGTTTCTCTTCCGCGGGCGCCTTCTCGGGCGGCTCCAGATGCAGCACGGCATCCATGGGCCCCGGGGCGCGCTTCTTCTTCGCGGGAGGCGAGCCGCTGCTGCTGCCGCCGCCATCTCCTTGGCTCGTCGGCGGCGGCGCGCTGTTCGCGGCGTCCTCTGCTGCCTTCTTCTCCTTCTTCTTCTTCTTGTTCTCTGCCAGCGACACGCCCGGTGAGCTCAGGGTCTCCTTGAGGGTGTCTGCGGCGGGGTCCAGGGCCTGTGCGACCTTCTTGCGCTCCTCGGGGGTGATCTCGGCCAGGTCCGGGGGAGGGGCCGCGGCCGCGTCCTTCATGTGCGACTCCAGGGCGGGCGCGGCTTGCACGTCGCCTAGGGGTTTGGGCTCGATGCCCTTGCCCACGCGCGGCGCGAAGCTGGCCTTGGAAGAGGCGGTCGAGGTGCCGAAGGGGCTGCTGGCATGGTGCTGGCGGGGCTTCGTTGCTGGTCGGAGCCTCCGACAACGGCCGGCGTTTGATGCAGCGGCGGATTCGCCCAGGCGCGCGGTGCGGAAGAGGTGGGGGTAGAGGAAGGTCAGCCTCTGGGTTGACATGGCGATGGGCGAGGCAGGGGATCGGAGAGCGCAGTGCTATGCCATGGGCGTCGTGTCTTTTTGCAAAACTGTTGGAGCTGGAGAATGGAGGGACAGCTGGCATGCCGACGCGAGGAGAGAAAGTGGATGTACCAAGTATGCCAACCTTGATTCTGCCGCACGTGGCGCCGCGGTGTCCCGGTGACATATCCAGCTCTCAGGTGGGCCGGGCGGTAGTTGCCGCATCCCTGCCGCCTTGAATTGTCCGAAGGGAATATGCAGGGTGACGCCGCAATTTGCAGCTTATACAAGATTATCTGTTCCCTTATGCTGCAGTTTTTGATAACCACAAATGACCACGCTTTGTCTTTATATCACTCGGCCATTCGCTCTCCCACGAGCCTTTCTCTCTCTGTCTCTCTCTCCCTCTGTCTCTCTCTCTCGCCAGATGTCCTCCGGCTAGTAGTATCTTCGGCCCGCCGCACCTGTAAATCCCCCACCGGCTCCCCCATGACCACGAACCTGCTCCTCCGCAACCACAGCTGAGCAGGCCACCTGACAGGTGGGTACTTGACAAAGGGCCGATAGGAGACACAGCGCCCATACTTAGCCCTCTCTTTTCTTGGACACAACCGGTCCAGTACTGCTTTCAACTATGGATTGGTGGCGGCGGCGACCCCTGGACCCTCGAACTTGAAGTGCACCACCATGCGACTTCCATCCCTGAGGCTCCTGGCGTTGGCACTCGGCCTCCAGGCCTTCGCTGGCCACGGCCAAGAGACCACCACTGAGCTCAATGCGTCCACCGAGGTTTGCGAGTCCAAGACCATCAACTATATCACACATACCCTGCCGCAACAGTGTCTGCGAACAAACTGGTCCTCCGCGAACTCGACCGACCAGACCACCCCCGCCGCCGCCACCAGTACAAAGGCCAGAGGCACAGTGGTCGAGACTGCGACCAAGACGGAGCATCCTGCATCTGGAGAGACGGGAACAAAGGCTGAGGCCTCCACAAAACGAGATGGGCCAGAGGAAAAGAAGGAAGACGGATCTGTCGGGGGCAAGGAGGCCAAGGCAGGAGACGATGACTCGGAAGACCTGGCCACGAGCTCGTTCATGTCCTTCGAGGAGTGGAAAGCCATGATGCTCCAGAGGGCAGGCCAAGATCCCGCCGATCTGAAGGAGAGGAAACACCAGGGGGCCCGTGACAGTGCGGATCTTGGTCCCAACGATGCCTTGGACAGCTGGGGCGACGACGGCGAGATAGCACTCGACTTCGACGTCCTGTCCGGCAAGATCTCCGAGATGACGGCCACGGCCAGTGCCAGTGCCAAGAGCGGCGGAGCTTCCGCCGAAGCATCCAACGCCGAGGTCCAGGAGCCAGCCTTGTACGACGACGGAGTGGCTCACTATCGTCGGCCGAAGGACGCCGGAAAGACTTGCAAGGAGCGGTTCTCATACTCTTCGTTTGACGGAGGTGCCACGGTGCTCAAGACGAGTCCTGGCACCAAGAACCCAAAAGCGATCTTGGTGGAGAACAAGGACTCCTACATGCTGTTCACATGTTCCCAGGAGAATAAGTTTGTCATTGTTGAGCTCAGCGAGGACATTCTGGTCGACACCGTCGTGCTGGCCAATTTCGAGTTCTTCTCCAGCATGATCCGCAGCTTTCGCATTAGTGTCAGCGACAAATACCCCGTCAAGATGGAAAAGTGGAAGGATCTCGGCACGTACCAGGCAAGGAATTCAAGAGACATTCAATCTTTCCTGATCGAGAACCCCAAGATCTGGGCCAAGTACATACGCCTCGAGTTTCTGTCACACTACGGCAACGAGTACTACTGCCCTCTTTCCCTGCTCCGAGTTCACGGAACCAGAATGCTGGACTCGTGGAAGGACGCCGAAAATGCGGGCTCGGATGACGAAGAGACGACCGAGACGGTTTCCGGCCCGGAAGCTGTGCCAGAACCAGAGCTGCCTCAAGAGAACGCTACCTCTGCGGAGCCGGAAGCGACCAATACTCCCGAGCGAACCGGCCCACTCGCAGCCAACGAGTCAATCAAAGAATATGGCATCTCACCGTGGTTCCCTCCTCTCTACACCGAACCTCACCTTGAGATGTGTGGCATCGGCACGCCCACCACTACCGGAACAGCCAAGATGGCGCCACCAGGACACGCAGAGAACGACAGTTCTCTGCTACTTGAGCTTGTCTTAAGCACTAAGCAGGGCGTGCCAATGGCGACGGCGGACAATACGACAGTGTCTTCTACGACTGTCGCCGTCCCATCGACAAACGCCTCATTATCATCCCCCGATATGCCCGCAAGTACTTCGGCTTCCTCGACTTCGGAGGTTCCCACACCCAGCAGTGATGCTGCAGCAAATAGGACCCAACCGGCCCAACAGGCTCAACAGGCCGCCAAATCCTCCGTGATACCGCCGAAGTCACCCCCGGGATCTAAACCAGGCGACACTTCCTCAAAAGTCACCTCAAAACAACCTCCCACCACCAATCAAAACAAAACCACAACCAGCACCTCCTCTTCCGCCGCAGCCTCCCCCACCATCCAAGAGTCCTTCTTCAAATCCATCTCCAAGCGCCTCCAATTCCTCGAGTCCAACACCACTCTCTCCCTCCAATATATTGAGGACCAGTCCAAATTTCTCCAAGAAGCCCTCCAAAAGATGGAACGGCGCCAAATCTCCCGCGTCGACCAGTTCCTTGACCAGCTCAACAACACCGTGCTCGGCGAACTCCGCTCGGTCAGACAGCAGTACGACCAGATCTGGCAGAGCACCGTCCTCGCGCTAGAAACCCAGCGCGAGCAGTCCGACCGTGAGATCATCGCGCTCTCCTCGCGCATGAACCTGCTCGCCGACGAAGTCGTTTTCCAGAAGCGCATGGCGATTTTCCAATCCATCCTGCTGCTTTGCTGCCTGGTGCTGGTGCTGTTCTCCCGCGGTGTGCTGGGCAGCAGTGGCGCGGGCGAGCAGTGGGCCATGGCCTCCACGAGCCAGTTCTTCAACACCTACCTAGGCTCACCGCGGTGGCCGCCGGGATCGCCACAGTCGGGAAGTCGCGGGAACACGCCCACGCTCCAGCGCCAGCGCCAGCGGCGCCAAAGCGCGGGCTCCGTGAGGCATGCCAGTGGGACTCTGCACCCGGGCAATGTCCAGCGATCTCATCCCGATCCTGCCGCGAGCACGTCGTCGTACACGGACAAAGTCCTACCGCTGACGCCGACGTCCGAGGTGTTCGACCGCAGCGACAACGAGAACAGCTCGCCCACGCCTCCCTCCTTGGTGGCACGACCGCCACCGCGGATACGCATCGACGAGCCCGAGGATCTCTTTGCGAAGCAGCTGCTGGAGGATCATGACGACGAGATGGACGAGATGGGCGAGGTGAACGGGGTGAACGGGGTAGGCCTGAAGAGGAAGCGGGGGGAGGAGTTGCCCTCACCGGGGCAAGAGTCGTCAGATAGTAGCGCGTCGACGTTCACGGACGGGCCAGGGGAGGAGCAGCAGGTATACGAGGAGGACGGAGGTGATGAGGGTGAGCCGAGCAAGCCACCGTTGACGAGGTCACCACTCTCGGAGCTGGGTGGGAACTCGCGGAAACCTCTACCAGCGTTGCCGGAGGATCCGATATGACAATGTTTTCTTCGATACAAGCAGGCATATAGCGTGTATGATTTCTCGTTTTCGAGCTCGAGCCTCTGTCTCCTTTTGCCGTGTTTGTCCACTGCTTGAAGTGTATGTAACTGGAATTCATAGATAGAAGGCGCAACTTTTGCACGACCTGTACCCAAGACTGGTCAGTCTGAGGTAAACTCCAAAGATGTTTTACAGAAATCTAATAAGGGCATGATGCCGATCATACCACACAGGAGGACGGAAGGCAGGGTAGATACCCGGGAAAGGGCCGGGAGCGGGGGCACCCAGTATTGTCATCTGTTGTTCGAACATTGGAGCTAGGCAAATCGGAATGGTGACTGTGAGGTATTGTATTGCAATGTCTTCTAGAAGGTTGACCTAGGACTAGCAGACAAGATGGCGAAGACGTCCTTCCAATTCTCATGATCCTGACAAGGCAGGTAGACGATGAGTCCATCCATGCCTCTCCCAGACCGCCAGACGTATCACCAACCCCAACTGGCACCCAGGCCAACGATTGTCAATTCATGTGCATCTCCATTATGTGACAGTCTTCTATTAAAATCAAGAAAGAAGGAAAAGAGGAGCCAACTTGTATCGTGGCAAGATCGGTCTTCGCATAGAAGCCTCTCGGTAGACATGAAAGGTGCCAAAAGCTTGCTGCAGACGCAAAAAATTGTCCGCCGAAACATCGCAGCGAAAAGTTTCGTAGATAGCAAAAGAGCTAGGCGGTATTCTGCGGGACGCAAGTGATTCCTTCCTTGTCGGTTGTCGTGGGACACGACAGCGTCTTCCCAAAATGTGGTTGACTCAAGAGGGTGGGTGAATTTTGGGAATTTTGGGTGTGATGAGTCTTCAAAGGAAAACACCTAGTGAATGGACTCCTGATGAGGGTACATTCCGTAGTCGCACTCCTCGAGGGCTGCGAGGCGAGTGCCTCGATCGTACTGGGATCGGCGGCGGCGTTGCTCATCGCGGAAGTGTTGACCGGCGTTGGGTGTGAAGAGGCCTTTGGAATTGTGCCACGCATCAGCAGATTGCCCCAGAGGAACATGAAACCCCAGGAGACTGCGGAACTTACCAACGTGCTCGGCGTTCTCACAGCTTCGCTTCATCTTGGACTGGTTGTCTGGCTCGGGGAAAGGCTCTTCCTGACCGGCCATCTCTGGAATCGGCCCGTTGGAGGTATAGTAAAGTTTGGGTCGGTAATGAGCAGCCTCCAACATGACAGAGCTGTTGCGGAACTTCTGGACGAGACAGTCCTTCCCCTGGATGGTAGCATATGAGATCTCAGCAACCTTGTCGCTCTTGAAGCAGTTCCAACGCTGGTTGCCTCGCGCGTTGACGAAGTCGATGATATCCAGAGGATCAACGAAATTGATGAAAGCGTATCCAACGTTGCAGTCGTTCGCGAAATCGATTCTCAGGTACATGAAGTCATATTTGCCCCAGCTTGACTCGTCGATGATACTCTTCAGCATGGCCTGGTCCACCTTGTTCGGGATGTTTCGAAGCATGATGGTAGTCCGGACGTCGGTGCCTTCTCGAATCTTGTTGATGTCGACGTGGTTGTGGTGGGGGCCTGGTGGGCTGAAGTGGGCTCGGTTGACACGCATGGCGTTTTGTCGACGATCATTCGAGCGCTGGAAGCCCTGATTCAATCTGGGGCTTGGGAAGGTCGTTCCTGTGGACACCGAGCCTGACATGGGTGGGGAGAACGATCCCATCATGGAGAACGTTTGGCTCATGGGGCTCATCATCGAGAAGCCGGCACTCGAAGGAGCAGGAGTGTGCCCACGAATAAAGGGGTTCTGGTAGTTTGTCGAGACAGCCTGGGACGACTGCAGACCATGACCCCAAGAGTCAGACCACTGAGGAACTTGGGGTGGGCTGCCGAGACCAGCCGAGGACATGGTCGAGGGCTCGGGAGACTGCATGGTCAAATGAGACCCGTACAGAGACATGTTGCCGTAATGAGATGCCAGGTTGTGGAGAGCGTCGCCGGTCAGGCCTGGCGCACGGTAGTCGCTGAAGCTGAACATACCCAGAGTTTGGCTACCGGGGGAGTACGGAGCTAGGAGGAACGCGAAGAGGC
Source organism: Juglanconis oblonga (assembly GCA_003012965.1). Taxonomy (NCBI): domain Eukaryota; kingdom Fungi; phylum Ascomycota; class Sordariomycetes; order Diaporthales; family Juglanconidaceae; genus Juglanconis; species Juglanconis oblonga. The sequence goes on along the minus strand of MUZH01004049.1, from coordinate 13,880 downwards.
CATCGACCTGGCGAAATGTATTAGCAGTGTTCAGTGCCTTCGCAGCACCAGCAAGGAAACTCACATTCACCCAACCAAGGTTGTATAGGTAAGAAGCACATCCGCGTGTACCATCGGCATCGGACCACTCCATAACCCATCGCATGGTACCGGGAATGAACGATGTTGGCTGCTTCACCATGGCGAAGAAGTCGTAGTGCTTGAAGTGCTCACGAATCGTGTCTTGGATTTGGGTGTCGCTGAGAGAGGCGATAGGATAGACGAGGATGTTGTGCAGACCCTCATTCTCGTGGGCGAGAACAGTGATGTGGGTAGCCTGGCAGACGACGTCAGTATGCAACAATTCTGGGGAGAGAAAGGGGCAGAACAAACCTTGTTGATCTCCTGGGCAGAGACGGCCTCAATTTTCAAGTCCTTAGGCTTGACTGTGACGTCCTTCAGAATCCTCGAGGCATCTCTGACATTGCTGGTACGGATGTATGCCACTCCGGCAAGCGGGAAGATGCTGGGGGGACACTGGAATGGGCCACCGAGAGACTGGAGCTTCTATGAAGGAAGTTAGAAGGCGGTTTATCAAGGTGTACATGCTTATGTGCTTACCTCCAGGTACTGGTTGATGACGTTGTTGTCGAGAAGCTCAGACGAAGAAGTGACACGCATCGAACGGGACAGCATCAAGTCGTGGCTGAAGGTGGAGGACAAGGGAAGGTCTGTGTAGACGTGGTAACCGGTAACGGGGCTCCGAGAAACAGTCTCAGGAAGACGGCCCAAGGGCTTGGGAGTGGCCAAGTTGTTGGCAGGCCCATTCCCGAAGACAGGGTTGATGGAGGGAGGATGACAAGACGCCGGCTCGAAAGCTGAGGCAGTAGCTGACAGCTTTGTCGAAGTCTGGGTCTTCTCTGGAGTGGAACTGATGAAAGGGTCCTTGTCATGGATAACAGAGGCGATGGAGTCCATGGAGGCCATTCGGTGAATGGAAGTCGATGTGGGGACACCAAACTTGATCGGCTGGGAGTTGGGCTTTCCAGTGCTCAAGGTGAGGGCATTCAGGAGACGCGACGACTTGGCAGAGTCATCCAAGGGGGAGAAGGCAGTCAAACGAGTGTCAGGAGTGTCTTCATACTTATAGGAGTCGGCACCACCCTCACTGGGCGGTGAGGATGGGTGGAAGGCCATGTCTCGGCGTTGGGCCATGATGGCTGAGGCTGCAACGATTGCCGTGGTGACTGTGGTTTGCTTCAGGACTCGTATCCTGATGTTGTCCAAATCGGTGAGAGCTGATACTGGACCACAGATGACTATTTTAGGCGATGGAGACGACGGTTATTGACCGACCAAATGAATCCCAACAAGGTAAACTTGGAGGAAGGGGAGGAGGGTAGAGGGTTGGTCTGAAGAGGGATGCAGGGTGGTCGGAGGTGGGGTGGGAAGGTGAGAAGTTGAGTCAAGTCCAAAAGAAGAGGAAACAGTCTAAGCACTCCTCGGAAGAAGTTCCAAAATCGCTGCTTGAAGAGGACCGTTCAGTTACCTGATGGCAGGGCAGGAACGCTTGTGTTGAATCATCAAAATTTGTTGGTAAGAGAGAGAAGGAAGGTGTGGGTGAGAGGTGGAAGGTAGAAGGTGGAAAGTGAGCAACAAGGCGAACCAGGTCAAACAGGCTGCGAGGAAGGAACTCCCGTACTAACTACACCCCCGTCAGACCTCACTGACCCTGTTGATTCACTGTGTATGAATCCAACAGTTCTCTGATAAATCTAATCCGCCTATCCGCCTACAAGCTCGACCACATCAATGTTCTATCCAGCCTCCCACGCCAGTGCCCCAGGCTGCAGTCCAGGGCAACGGCGTGGGTCTGTGAAGGCCTGCCACCAGATCACCATATTCGATCTCAATGCCGAGTCTCTCATTGCCTGACAGCCTGCCATGCTCGCTTGAGCTCAAATCGAAACATTCTAGAAATGTGAAATGTGAAGATTGCAGACAAGCATCTCCCAACACCGGTACTTGCCAGTCTGCAACCCCCTCTTTTCCCACACTTCACCCAAAAAGTAGAAATACAAGCCTGGCCAGCAATGCGAAGCCAAGGGCAGCCTGGACAGCCACAGACTTGCGTTGACAGAAACAGAAGGATCCATGCTTGGGCCAAGAAGAAAGCATCACTTGATACTTTGATGTCTGGCAGCCATCATCTGGCTATCTGCCCACCCATCCTATGGGAGGTCGTCCTATGAACAATGTCCATTGCGCAAAGTTGTTGGCTGTATATCAGGTATCAGCTTGGTTTTTAATAGAAAACAGATATTCCCAGGGGTGAAAATGGATCAGCCCCAAGGTTCGCTTTACATCAACATTTCCCGCAACGACTTTCCTGGGTACCTCCAAGATATTTCTTGTTAGCCTGTCTCCCAAGCCTTGCCATCCTACAGAAGTTGTCCCTCCGAATGATCAAAAACAGGATGATCGCCCATAAGGATAACCAGTTGTGGGATGATTGAGTAGGGGATGGCGCCTACGGCAATGAGACTTTGTAGACTGGCAATGGGCTAGGCTTGGGTATATCCATTTGCAGCTCTGGGGCAACACGTCCTCTTCATATGAGATAGAAATGGACTTCCTGCAAGTGGCAATTGTGCTGTGCAAAATTTAGGTAGTAGGTCCCGTGTAACAATCAGCTGGGGCACAAGAAGTCAGTGTGTGCATCTCCCCTGACAAGAAAAAACACGAAAACAATGTAGATCCAATATTTCAGGCACTTCAAGAAATATAGGAGCCCAAACATGCCTCTGTTGCGTGTACAATGGAGATGAAGGGAGTTGGGGATGATATTGATGTCGTTAAGCTCAGCTGGCGGCGTCTGGTGGCGGCTGGGAAGAGCCGGGGTTGTCATGACGAGGCTCAAGACCGGACCAGGGAGCCTGTCCCAAGCAACGTAGCCGTGCAGGGTCTCGGATTGTGTCAAGATGCAACCATTATCAGATGCTCTACTTGGTCTCTGAACAACCACTGGCAGCATCTACTCAATCCCAACCCCAACTGGCATTGAAGCCACCGAGGCTGTTGTTTCTCCTGCCCCTTTATCTCCTACAAGGCCCAGCGCATCCCACTCCATGACCGCAATCCCCATCCCTATCCCTCAAGTCTGAGGGCATCGCTGGAACTACCCAAGCCCGAGTTGCTTCCGCCCTCCTCTCTTGGCCCACGATGCCTCCTCGAAAGTTGCAGGCGTATGACGACTATGGCTCGGCCGTCAGCCAGGTCAGTATACAGATCCGTTCACAGAAAATGTTGCCGGCTAACAAACAAACAAACATCTACAGGTCATCCTCGCAGCGTCCGACTCGGATTTCCTCGACCAGCTAATACCCCTCCTCAAGGACGCCAGCCTGGGCAACCGCACAAACTCCCTCGTCCAGAGCCTAAACTACTACGCCGAAGATCGCGAGGCCGAGATAGAGAACATTGGTCTGACCAAGCACGAGGAGTTCCTCCAGTCGGTCAACCAGCTGCAGAAGGTCCGCGAGGGCACCGTCGAGCTGACGGCCGAGATCCTCACACTGAACCAGTCTATCCAGTCCAGCACCCAGGAGCTGGCAGAGCAGAAGCAGAAGCTGGTCGACAAGCGGGCCATCCGGCAGAATGTCTCGGACGCGTCCGATGCGCTCAAGGAGTCGCTCAAGATACTACACGCCGTCAACCAGGCACACGAGTTGGTCCGGAAGAAGCAGTATTACGCTGCGCTGAAGTCACTGGAGGACTTACAGAACGAGTACTTGGTGCCGATAATACAGAATAAATATGCCACGCAACAGCAGCTGGCAGACATGATACAGAAGTCCATCCCCGCATCGCAGAAGGCGATCGCGGACGCGGTGATGCTAGACTTGAATACCTGGCTCTACCGAATTCGCGAGACGTCGCAGTTCTTGGGCGAAGTCGCATTCTACCACACGGAAATGAGGAGGACACGACACAAGGAGCGCTCGGAGAAAGACGAGATGCTCAGCGGCTTCAGGTTGAACTCGGCTATCGAGCTGGTCTACGAGGAGGACGACGAGTTCGATGTGCTTGCCAATGAAGAACTTGAGGTTGAATTCACGCCCATATTCGAGTGCTTGCACATTCACCAGGCTCTCGGCCAGAGTGACAAGCTGCGCACCGACTACTCGGCCACGAGAAGGCAGCAGAAGGACCTCCTGATGCCGACATCTATTCACTTAGATGGCGAGGAGGAGCCGTCGCTGAACAGTCTGCTGGAGGGCATTGCCGGGTTTGCCATCATCGAGAAGGCGACCTTGCAAAAGGTACCGCAGCTGCGATCAAGCGTGGAGGTGGACGAGTTGTGGGACTCCATGTGCACGTCCGCCATCGCGCTCACCAATCGCTCACTGGGCGACATCACCAACGCCGAGGTGTTGCTCAAGATCAAATCCGTTTTCGCTCTGTTCATCCAGACCATGGAAGGCTGGGGCTATTCCGTGACGATGCTGGACAACTTTCTACTCACACTCTTCGACAAGTATGCAGAATTGTTGAAACGCCGTTTCAGCGAGGACTTCCAGGAGATAGTTTCGACGGACGACTACATGCCGATGGCTATCAACACGGTAGAGGAATATGAGAAAGTTGTCAATGTCAGCTGGTTCAATCAGGAGAAGCCGATCGAGGAGCTCACCTTCCCCTGTGTGTTGCCGTTCTCGCAGATGTACCCGCTGTGTTGCATCGACATACGGAATTTTCTTAACCAGTTCTATTTCTTCGCCGACGATCACTTCCAGCACCCCAATGTTATTGACGACACGTTGAGAAAGGTAAGCCGAGACGTTGTTTGAAGGCTATTCCGGCATCTTGCTGACCGCGTTTTACAGTCTCTGGATGAGCTCTTGATAACAAAAGTGTGCCAATCGCTTGTGGAACGTCTCAGCTCCCAGTATCTGGGTCAGATAGTACAGATCCTCATCAATCTGGAGCATTTCGAGACTGCCTGCCAGGAGTTAGAGCAGCTTCTTATTAGAGCACGTTCCTCCACATCTGCCGGCGGACCGGTGACCCTATCCGCCACTGAGCAGTTCAGGAACAATAAGAAAACTGCGGAGAAGCGTATCTTCGAGCTCGTCAACTCGAAGATTGACGACTTGATAGATACGGCAGAATATGACTGGTGAGTACAGAAACGATCTTGCGGCTTTCCTACGACGGTAAATTGGACTAATTTGGAACACACAGGATGGCCATCACCCCCATCGTAGAACCAAGCAGCTACATGCAAACCCTGACCCGCTACCTCTCCAACATCATGAATTCCACGCTCCTCGGCCTCCCGCGCGAGATCAAAGAACTCATCTACTTCGACGCCCTCTCCCATGCAGCCGAGCGCATCCTAGCCCTCCCTCTCCTCCCCGAGGTGAAGACCATCAACCCGAACGGCGTGGCGGCCATCGTCAAGGACGTTCAGTTCTTGGTGGAGTTCGTCAACGGGCTCGAGAACTCTGCCATGCTGATGAACACCCTGGAAGAGCTCGAGCAGACCGTCGCACTCATGCAGGTCGAGAACCAGGATGATTACTACGACATGACGCTTCGGAACAGGCATTATAGCCGGGTGAACGCGATGAATGGACCTATCCTGCTCGAGAAGCTGACGCATACGGTCGAGGCGCCGAGTAGGGCCGCGGCGACGATGGCGAACTTCTCGAGCCGGTTTGGATTGCGGTGAGCCGAGGATGGATGGCGGCATTGTTTGGTTTGGAGCGTGTGCATACGGCGCCGTGAATCACTAGCCTACTTCGTGGTCCGAGCTTGGCGTTAGAGGCACTATTCTACGGTATTAAACCGAAGAAAGGGGGGGGGGGCGTTGCCGTGGTGTTCTACAGAGCGAATAATTTGGGCCCGCCCACGGGAGGCATTTGTAACTTTTGGTCACCACTGATAGACAGTAGGTTTCACGCGTGGAAGATATGGTTTCAGCATTCACGTTGATTATTCAAACGAATTGGTTCCCTCGCGTCTAACTCACTTGCCGCATACTATTGTACTTGATGAAGAACATTATTCGCCGAGGTAGAAAAGGGCACGCAACTCACCGGGCCTACGCTCCTCCGAGCCCCCACCCCTCGGCTCTCAAGAAGAGGATGCCACCCTCACTCCACGGCTGTCCTCCGTATAAATGTGCTCCGTGAGATAGTCTTGCGGGAGAACCTCCTCAGGAGCCGTCAAAGTGTTTGACCTGCAATTTTATCTGTCTCTGCGGGCCTACGCGTACGCACACGACTTTGGGGAAGGCACGTTCGAACACGAAGGAAATTCATCAATTGCTATCAGTTATTGGACTGCGTCAAAAGCCATTCAAGTAGGAGTATCATAGTAATCATGAAGACCCTGGATCTGCCAATACGCCAAGCCCCATCCATTCCCGTGGACCCTCAACCCTCCATAGCAGACGTCGTGACAGGGAAATGTTCTGTTGTTGTTGTCATCGGTTTTTTTGGTGGTTCTTTATTTTTTCTTTGAAACGTATTCTCCCTTCCCTTCTTCTCAAGCGCCTTGTTTCGAGGAGGCGAAAAGCTAGGGATTGTAGTCGTCAGGAGGCGGCATCTGCGGTGCCTGTGACAGAGAGAACATGTTAGGTGAGTGAACATCTCCAAAAGTGCCCATCAAAGACATCATGGGGGTAAACTCACCTGCTGCGGCTGCATGGCACTGTAGTCATACATAGCGGGCATCTCACCATACATGGGCGCTTGAGCTTGGCCGTACGCCGCCTGCTGGGGAGGGACCTGGGCCGCGTACATAGGCTGACGGTAGTCTGCCTCGGTCGCCAGCGCATGACCCGGCATCGCGTAGTCGGTCGCCGCCATGGGGTGCTGGTGGTTCGGCGCCTGGACGTGCTGGCCCGGCATCGCCTGCGGGGCACCCTGAGCGGCCGCAGATGAGCCGCCAGCCTGTCGCTTGGAGTGCGTCGAGGCCTCCTCGCGGGGCACGATGTCGATGAGGAAGTCGAACATGTCGGACTTGGCGAGCGCGGACGCGATATCGCTACGTTGCAGGGTGCGCCGTTTGTTTTCTTCGGCGTGGATCCATGCGCGCATGGTCAGCTCGGTGATGAAGATGTCGCACCCCTTGGCGAAGAGGATAGGTGCCTCTGCCGAGATCATCTTGACCTCCGGATCAGCCTTCATCACCTTCTTTATCCGTGCGAGGGGTAGCTGGTGCAGCTTGTAGTCGTGGGTGTCGCTCTCGAGGTGGTTGATCGTCTGCTGCCAGTACGTTGTGAGAATGTCCTTGTATTGCCCATTCAGCCCCTGGTGAACATTCGCCCATGGTCCTGTGTACAGCTCTGCCGGCGCATACCCCTGGGCCGACAGCTGAGAACCCAAGCATTTATGTCAGTGGGGGTGGTTCGGTCGTGGATTAGACGATGGCTGGGGACAAACAAACCGCGGCGCTCGCACCTATTGCATGGTCGCACGGTCAGCTTCTGGGTGGTCGCATGAGAGGGAGCCCAGGTTTGGATATAGCTTACCATAGTGTCCTCCGTGGCTGGTATCGTACACAGGCCGGCCTTGTTGCTGTTGCGCCTGCTGCTGATTCTGAGAGGGATCCATGGTGGGCTGGAAACGTATGGGTTGAGCAGGCAATGACTCGATCGAAGCTCCAACTGGTGGCGCGAACAAAGGCTTCGGCGTCGACTCGATTCGCGATCGGAAGTGGGATCGCACAGAGAGCGGGTCGTCGACTCGGCGAGGATCGGCTTTCGAGTCCTGTGTCGCCCCAAAAAACAATCATCAGTCCGGACCGACGCGTAAATGGAAACAGTTTGGCTGGTGGAGCTCTGTCGTAGATGCGCGCATAATGGCGAAATTCTGGGGCTGTCGTTTGTTTACTCGACGGGAGAGCGCATGCGCGCGCGAGCTCTCCAAAGCTCCAAGCCCGTCTCTGCTCCGAGGTTTGCGACAGTGCGTAGGGGGCCGAACTCACCTTACTCGATGGCCGCGATGGAGATTGGCTTTGTTGATTGGCTGGGGCGGATTTGAGTTGAAGCACTTTTGGGCGAATGGTGGAGTTGGATCTGAGCCTTGTCGGATTCTAAGAGGACGAACGAACGAGGCACCAGAGCCCGGACTTGTCGACAGGGAGCCAGTCAGCTTTCTCTCAGCTCAGGCACAGAAGGTGGCAACGGTGGGAAAGCTCGAAGCTGGTTGGAACTTGGGACTTGTCAAACAATCGGGAGAGGGGCCGTTGGCACTTACTGACAGGATTAGGTAGGCACAGACTTTGAACAAGGTTTGGAGCGGATGAAAGTAAGATCCGGCGCCAAGGGGAAGGGAAAGTGGGATGGGATGCCCTTGTGCTGGGCCTGAACTTGGAAGAGGTACCCACGTAACCGGGTAGGCGAGCCTATGGTCTTATATGCTTTCTCCCAGGATCATATACCCTCCTCGTTCCAGGTGACGAAATATGTCCAGAGAACGCCGGGGAAGAAGAGAAAGAAGATGACGATGGGAAATCGAGGAGCGGTCAGGAACTCAAAGGCCATGAGAGTGGGTTGGGCATCAACCCAGATGGGCATCTCAACCCTAGTTGCCGCCGACCTGATCTTGTTTCTCATCTGCCGCAACACTTCTAGGGCAGCCTCCCAGCCGATGCTGCTCTTGTGGCGCAGGCGTGGTTCTATCCTTCCATTCTCTGGTGCCTCCAGGTTTACAGGGTGACTACCTAACCTATGTACTGTGCCACCGAAGGGGGGCTTCAAGGACAGAACGCCATGAGGATGTCCAGATCCAGATCGGGTTGCAAGGGAAGTCCTGTGGTGAGGCAGGCTGTGTGCGGAATATGGTCTCTCTGTGTTGTGTGAAACTCATCGCTGTGCGACGGTGACCTGTCTTGTCACTCGCACAACTCTCGGTGACACAGGGTATAGGTACATGAAGAGGAGTATGTGCAGCATACCAAGAGTCCCTACCAAGTAAAAATCGACTCTGAAGACTCCCAAGTTCCAGCCGATACTACTACCTAGGTAGGTACATTAGTCATCTAAGTACTTTGGTAACTGCCCCTTTTGTGCCGCTTGCAAGCCTATCCCGCACAGACAGTCTAGCGCCGCGTGTCATCCCAGACATCGCCCCACTCAAATTCCCACGCAGAAAAAGTTCTGGCCGCAAAGCTGCATTTTCGTTCACTTTCTCCCTTCGACTCTTCGCCCACGACAGACTTTGTCCTGAGTCACCGCGACAGCCATCCAACAATGGCCGAGACGGTCCCTGATCTGACCGATGATCAGATCGAGCAGCTTCTGAGCGCTGCTGAGGTCTCGCTCATCCAAAAGGGCCCGTCCCAGAAGGCCGTTGCTGTCAAGGACAAGCAGCAGAGTCTGGCTGTGATTGCGACAGCTCTTACCACCAAAGTCGAAACTGGCAAGGCTGGCATGGATGCTGTGAAACGCTCCGAGGAGCTCACGCTCCGTGTGCCACAGCGTCAGTCCAAGAACAAGAAGGTATGCAACCCGCCAACTCTTCTCTCTCCCTCTCCTTCATGATGAAAGCAAATCCCAAACACGAATGACGCGGCGACGAGCCTCCGTTATGGCGGCAAATCCTGCACAAAAATGATTTTTATTTGTTCATAGTTACTCTGACTGGACTGTCCTTTCTCCTATTTTACCACATTACTTCGTGCTGGTCTCTTGCTGACCAGCATACCTAGGCTGTTCCGGACAATGCTGGCGCCGACTGGAACCACATGCCACGGACGAACATCGAGGACCCGAAAGTCAAGAGAGAGTTCCAACTCTTGCGGCTGAGAGGCGTCCTCGACACCAAGAAGCACTTCAAGAAGGACAACCGGAAAGACCCATTCCCCCAGTACTCCCAGATGGGCACCCTTATCGAAGGCCCAACTGAGTACTACAGTGCCCGTCTGACACGCAAGGAGAGGAAGCAGACCCTGGTGGAGGAGGTGCTGGCTGGTGAGGCCAACAGCAAGTACAAGACTCGCTATGACAAGATACAGGAGAAGAAGACGAGCGGCAAGAAGGCACATTACAAGAAGATGATGGCGAGACGGAAGCGCGGGTGAAGGACTGCTATTTTCACTGCGGTGATCAAAATCTACTCACTACCGCGACAGTAAGGAGGCATCCCGTGACGAGAGCATCACGCGCCCGCGGGAGGCTATTCCCTACACCCACTGTCGGAACACCCCCGTCCGCGTGACCACACTCCCACTGGTGAAAACCCCAGTGACGACAATTCAAGTGTGGGAAGGCAGAGGGGCTACTTTTGAGAGGGAGCACGACTATCATGCTAGTTGAGAACACTTGCAGCGGTTGGCCTGGTGGTTTCAGGAAGGACTTGTCTTGAGGGGGTCTCCAACCCACTTGCCGCCCTGACGTCCTCGTATCCATTGGTCCATGACGACCAATACTCAACACCCATACCAAGTTAGATAAGAATCCCATTCAAGCTTCCAAAAAAGGTGTTGTTCTAAAACCATGTTGTAAATTGCCCGCCTGTTGATGATGCTTCGAAAATCGTGTCTCGCACTGCTGCACTAGTGTTCTTATCGATAAGAGTCGATGTGGTCAAGATTTCTCAAGCTCGGCGGATCTCGCGACTTGCCAACCCGCATCTTCGAGCTCAAGGATATCATGCAGCAATGAGTGCGCCACCGATATTACGGCCGCTGAGGGCCATTTTGCAGAGGCGGCTGGTATGCACAACTGACTGAAAGATAATTGACTCAACAAAGCTGACCAGTCGACCAGCAACTCGTGTCCTCTCGTCCGATCCGCACGCCCTACTACGTCCGAGTCTCACACTACCGCTCTCAACTCCGTTACAACTCCTCGATGTGCGCCTGAACTATCTGATGGAGCCGGTTGCGAGGAGACTTGACTGACTGTTTACTATGTAGACCACCAGACCAACCACCAAAGCCCGAAGAGTCGACCCAGGAAGCCTCAAGCGACCAGACCCCCGAACACGGAGCCACATCGACCGCGACTGCCGCCGAGGTCACGCAAAATGCCACCGCCGAAGGAACCGAATCGCCCGCAGACAGTGCGCAAGCCCCCGAGGTAGAGGTGGAGCAAGGTGCAGTCACAAACCTCGAGGTCGCAGGGCAGGATGCCTCAAGCACTACGATCGAAGTCGCCATCCCGAGACTGGACAGCCTACTCGTGAAGTCCGTCTTCCAGCAGCTCAAGAGCACAGATGAAGAGATACATGCCGGCATCGCAGAGATTGTGGCGCGGCAGCTTGAGGCGAATGAGGCGAGCGCGGCTGCTATGGCGGACGCAGCGGCCGAGATTGAGGCTCAAAATGATGGTGCGCCTGTGCAGGTGATGCCGGAGGATCACCCGGAGCCTACGGTCCAACAGGTTGCGGAACCGGTGGAGAACCAGCCTGAGGTTATTGTTTCCCAGGAGACAGAGTTCGCAAGTCTGCCGTCTGAAGCGGAGACTCTTGCTACGGTTGAAGAGGTGGCTGAACCTGTCGCATCAGAGACCGTGGTACCGCAGCCTGCTGTGGAAGCCGCAGAGCCAGAGACGACTGATCTCCAGAAGGAAGTTATCCCAGAGGAGGTTGTCCAACAAGAGCCTGTTCCCGACAAGCCAGTCTCACACGAAACCATCCAACAGGAGCCAGTCCAACAAGCGGCCAGTCCCAAGACAGGGGCCCCAGACAACACTGCACCACAACAAGCTGCCATTCCAGGGCTTGAGGCGCTTATGAATGCTTCCCCTGAGCAGTTAGCAGCGATGATGGCTTATCTCAAGACGCTTCAAGCGGCGAACCTCCCTGCGGAAACCACCGAGGCTGCGGCATCAAAACCGGTAACGTCAGAGGCGTCGATAACCAAGCCTCCGAGAGAGCAGCAGGAGGTGTCGGAACCGGTTGTATCTAAGGGCAACACGCCTTCATCTTCCAGCGCTGAAGCAGTCGCAGCGATGACTGAACCGTTTGAGCCCTCAGAGCAGCAGCTTGAGATGCCACAGCCAGCAGAGGCTACCTCATCAGAGACACCAGTCCTTGAGTCGGCACCCTCAGAGGACGTGATACCAGAGCCTATGGAAGCTGAGCGCGAGTTCATCGTGGACCCCATTCCTGATCGTGTTGCTGCGGAGGCCGATGCGGACATGGCCATGCCCCAAGAGCTTCAAAGTCAACAGGAAGAGGCGCACGAAGTGAAGATTGCGGAGACCGAAGCTCCACCTGCGCCAGAGTCCTTGCAGGGCGCTGCGGTTGCGGGTGCCTCAGACCAGATTGACACCCTCGAGTCGGTCTTGGGAGCAGAGCTTGCGGAACACGGACAGGAGGACGAGAGTCCGTCCGTGGATAGCAGCCTCGACTCCGTTGTGAGCGAAGAGCTTGAGAAACGCGATAGGAATGATCACGCCGCGGTCTTGGACGAGATGGAGGAGCTAGAAAAGGCCTTAGAACCTCCCCCCGAGCCCTCTAGAATACCGCGCAATGTGGCGGCCTACTACTTGCAGCCTCTTCGTAGGGTGGCTGAGTATGGCGTCCCGGCTTGCGACCTGCAACTCCGCTCCTACAGTCTCCGGCCCCTGGAGTCCTTTTGCGACTTTGCGCTGCGTGCGGCTTACTATCTCGGCCTGCCCGCGTACGGCCCTGTGCCCTTGCCCAAGATCATCGAGCGGTGGACGGTGCCCAAGTCAAGTTTCATCCACAAGAAGTCGCAGGAGAATTTTGAGCGTATTACGCGCCGTCGGCTGATCCAGATCAAGGACGCACAGCCGGAGCCGGTGCAGATCTGGCTGGCTTTCTTGCAGAAGCACCAGCAGGCGGCTGTGGGTATGAAGGCCAACATCTTCGAATTCAGCAGCATCGGTAAGCTCACGGTCCTCCATCATTTGTTGTGGTTCGACGTGGAATGCTAATTTGATGCAACAGACGTGGCCAAGCAAATGGATGAGGCCTTCAAGGAGGCCGAGCCTCTCATCAACGACAAGTTCCGCCTCCTGGTACAAAACAAGGAGTTTGAGACGGTGGAGAAGGTGGACGAGTTCCTCCAGTCCGAGAGATATAGAATGACTGGAGACCAGGCCGAGAAAGGGCGGTAAATACAAAGGATTTTGTATTATACTGCTGTTGAATACACTGTCGTGTGCAGCATGTAAATTTGCTCAGACAGGACAACCAACCTGTAGAAACTTTGAAATCATGCAGCAACCTCAATCGCCGATTTTTCCCACGGATACTATATATCCATCTCATCGGAAGCGTGACTTCTGTGAGAGTCACCAAAAGCGTGCTCTTGCAAATTGGTAGAATGTGTGTTGTGTTGTGTTGCGCTCTGGACCGGATCAAATTTTCGACATCCCTGAAGGCTCGAATCTCGCACCTCCAGAATCACCCATTTTCCGGCTCATCAGCCTCAACACGCCACCCCGTCTCTCAACTCGCCACGAGGCCTGGTCAACAATGCACATGCTTTCCCGGGCACGAATAAGATTCCCGCGGATTGGGACGCTCTCGCGGCTCCCTCAAGCCGCGTTTCAGGAGTCCTTTCCGGCGGTACAATACAGGCGCCGCCATGCCTCGTCGTCATCATCATCATCTTCATCATCATCATCATCATCAAGCAGCACCCCCAGAGCGAAAGTGATCTTCTCCGGCATCCAGCCCACCGGCGTCCCGCACCTGGGCAACTACCTCGGCGCGCTCAAGAACTGGGTCAAGCTTCAGGACGATGCCGAACCCGACACCAAGTTGCTGTACTCGGTCGTCGACCTGCACGCCATCACGGTGCCGCAGAGGGCCCCGGAGCTGAGGAGGCAGAGGCGCGGGATGCTGGCTGCGCTGCTGGCGGTGGGGCTTGATCCGGAGAGGAGTGTGATTTTCTACCAGAGCTCGGTACGTTTG